>JAWNNK010000743.1:0-298523 GCA_035045065.1 Hirtodrosophila trivittata | reverse complement strand
TTTCCTAAATTCTTTTTATTTTAATGTTAATTTTTTCTTAATATAAAAATAAAGTCACAATGAATAATATATGTGTTATTGCCATTCCAATACCGACTTTTTTGTGAAATTTTAGTTTTCTTGTATCTTTTAAATTTTTCCAATTTTGATATAAAAAAAAATTCCTAACTACAATCAATTTTATAATTTAGTTTTCATTGTAAAATATTTGTATGGCTTTGTGCATATGTTTATCACCAGCAAACTAACAATTACACAAAAGGGACAAGGGAGCACAAACCTCTTTTTAACCTTTACACTTAGCCAATAAGTTGTTTTTGTGTATTTTTTATAACGCAATTCTAGGATAAGTAAAGACGCATAATTGTGCTGTCAAAGGCTAGCACCTAAATTACAAGTGCTAACAATTCAAATAGTGCAACGCCAGCACTTTAATTTGCATTATCAAAGGCTAAAGCAAACGGTAAGTATTGTAATTGCAAGTGCTAACGCTAACAATTCAAATAGTGCAAACAAGTACCAAAGCTTACAGTGGAAAACTTACAAAACAAAGGCTAAAGCCAACACACTTAATTCCGTTATCAAAAGTTAACGCTAACGATAAACACTCTAATTACAAAACTAACGTCAGTAATTTAAACTACAAAAGCAAAGAGCCAGCGTCAACCTTAAACGCTCTTACAAAACAAAGCCTAAAACCAACATTCTTAGTTGCGTATTAAAAGCTAATGCTAACAATTAACACTCTAATTACAAAAACTAACTTCAATAATTCAAACTACAAAAGCAAAGAGCCAGTGTCAAATTAAACCCATACACAAAGTACACCGAAGCCGCTGGAGCACTTTGGGCAGCGAAGAAGTGGTCAAGTACTGTCTTACACCAACCAGAAACGAAGACAGCAGAGGCGACGGCGGCAGCAGCGACGGCAGCAGCAGCAACAAATAACTTCAACGGTAGAGAAATCAACGGCGGCGACATCAAGTTCAATAGCATTTAAATATGATACACATGTTTGTTTAAATTTTGGACCTTGTTATACATTTGCTTAAAAATAAACGAGTAGAAGTATTATCATAGTGTTGACGTTATATTGAGCATTAATTCCTGCCGATCCTATATATCTTCGGCCCACCCTCACATTTAGTTCGATCCAAACGTTAGGTCCCAGTAAATATTACGGTGTAAAAATTGATTTTCCATTTTCGTGTGTTCTCGATTATACATTTTTTTCGGCCCCCATTCACACACAAACAAATTAAAAATCAATACATGAGTTGGTCCACGAGATATAGCGAAGCAAAAAACCTAGATAGTGACGACCACTCTGACCTACTTATACAATCCACACAACCCTCGAAAATGAATTTAGACGCACAACAGCTTCGCGCACTCATTGAGAGTGCCATGTGTAGTTCGGTGGCAGAATGCAAATCTCATTTCATCGGCGAAATTGACCAATTGAAAGCAGAAATAGTTCAACTGAAGGCAACACCGGCAACTGCAGAAGTTGAGGTCTTTTAAAGAATCTCTGTGTGGCCAGGTGTTACTTGTGACTAGTCGTTAGACAGGATCAAGTCCATTCCCGAATTTCAAGGTGAATCTGACGAATACGTTGCCTGGTGTCAACACGCCCTAGATGCATACGAGCTATTTAAGCCGTATGCCGGTAGCTCCAAACACTACTAAGGCACTTGCAGCATGACCTTGACATGACCAGATAAGAAGATTTACTAGTAAGGGGTCGTTCACATATTACGCGACGCACTTTGAGGGGAGGGGGTCTGTTGTGGTTTCACACGTGACACATTTTGGGTTACACAGATGTCACATTTTGTCACCAAGGGGAGGAGGGGGGTCTAAATATCGTGAAATCTGCATCGCGTAATATGTGAACCACCCCTAATGAGGTATTATGATGAGATTGGAAAGAAGCTAACTCTCATCAAAAACAAAATAGTCATGATTAAGGTTGCCGAGACAGCTACCATATTAAACACAGAAGCGAGGGAAGATACCCTAAATGCGTTCGTTTCGGGCCTCTGAAAGCCCCTGAGAAATGCAGTGTTCCCCTCGAATCCCACAGATTTGCCTACCACCTTGGAAGCAGAGGCTAACAACGAAAGGAGCCTTTTCACAGCGAACTTCTTCAAAAGCGCAGATGAAAAAGTTCAGAGAGCTGAGAAAAACAGAATTCAAGGGCGCTGCCAAGAGTTTAGTAACTCTCGCGCTTTGAAAAGAACAAATGTGGGTTCTTTTCAAAGCGCGAGAGGTCGCTAGGCAAGGGGAATTTCAGAAATCAGCAAACCTCAAATAGTCGCTTCACCGACTACGCTGAGCCCCAGAAACCTGAACCAATGGATGTTGACGCAACATCGTCCAAGTTCAGGCAGGCCACTCTCTATAAGAAAGAGGAACAATCTTTTCAACCTCAAACGTTTAAGAGAAGGAATCAATCCGATCGCATCTCCGATCAACGGCGCCAGAGAGTATTCAGTCTAGAGCAGCAGGTCGCTGACGATGAAAGGGATGAATACAATGATTTAGCTGCAGCTGTGGCTGACGAATTAGGTTATAATGAAGACGATGATGAGTCACATGATGCTGTCAAAACCCTAAATTTCTTAGGGGACACTCCCGGCTCCCGTATATCACGCGAGAGCTGACTGGGAAAACATTAAGATTTCTTTTCGACACTGAAGCAGCAAATAACTACATGAGACCTTTAGACGGACTCAAACATGTAGCTCGTGTCGCTTCCCCTTTCAACGTCGGCTCTATCCACAGATCTAGTAAGATCTTCAAAAAGCGCAAAATCAATATCTTCGGAGTTACCGCTCCATTTTTTTTACTGAATGATTTAAGTGTGTATGCTGGTATAGTAGGCTGGGACTTGATAAGACAAGCTCAGGCAAGGCTAGGCTATTAGTGGGAAAACCAAAACCATAAATTATGGTTTCACCAAAAAGCAATAAAATTACCTTCCCTGTCGCGACTTGCACTTCACAAATACTGACTTGCCCATTCCCGCCTTTACGTTTATACGCGTCTCGGTGTCCCCCTACAACAGCCCCACATGGGTCGTTGATAAGAAAGGACGCGACAAGATTGGCGTTAAAAAAAATCTCGTTATCGTCTTCAGAAAGCTGAATGAGCTTATTGTAGACGATAAGTATCCGGTGCCAAGCATCCCTATGATCTTAACGAACCTTGGTAAAGCGAAGTAGTTTACCAAGCTAGATCTTAAATCCGGCTTCCACCAGATCAATCTTGCTGCGGCGATCGCGAAAAGACTGCTTTTATTTTATCTTCAGAGGATGTAGTTCTTCAGTACCCAAACATTGATAAACCTTTTGACCTGACTACTGACGCTTTAGCGTACGGTGTTGAAGCCGTTTGTCACAAGAAGGAAGAGCCATATCAATGATTTCTCGAACCTTGAAAGACAGGGAAATGAGTTACACAACGAGCAACGAAAGAGATCTTCTAGCCATTGTTTGGGCTTAAGGGAAACTTCAACATTATCTTTACGGAACAAGGGCCATCCACATATTCACCTACCACCAACCTCTTACTTTTGCCGTATCCGACAAAAACCCAAATCCAAGGCTAGAAGATGGAAAGCATACCTTGATGGGCATAATGTGAAACTGCATTATGTGCCCGGAAAAGAGAATTTCGTAGCCGACGCTCTTGATATCTTGCCAAAATATCAATGTACTCCAACAGAAATCTGAATCTAATGCTGCCGCTGCTCAAAGCGAAAAGTCCCTGACTTACACCACAGAATCCTCGACAAGGCTGTAAATTGTTATAGAAACCAATTTCCCCTGGCCAGGAGGTTCATTCTGTTCAATTCAAAAACACGACACATAATATCATTCTTGGATAAAAACACACTGATTGATGAAGTTCAATCTGCCGTTAATCCCAACGTCGTAAACGCTATCCATTGTGACCTCTTGTCCTCTTGCAATCATCCATCACGATCTAGTTTGTAGGTTTCCAGCAACCAAATTTTGGTATTGCAAGAAAATTGTCGCAGATGAAACAGACCCCAATGAACTGCTCGAAATAATCGCTGTAGAGCACAACCGAGCGCACAGGGCAGCCCAAAAAACGTCAAACAGATACTCGACGACTACTATTTCCCAAATATGACTAAAATGGCCAATGAAGCCGTGCTTAACTGTAAAATTTACACCCAAGCCAAGTATGTTAGGCACCCGAAGAAATAAATGCTCGTAAATACTCCGATTCCTTCTTACGCCGGCGAAATGTTACACATTGATTTTTTCGCTACCGATAAGAAGCAATTGTTGACCTGCATTGATAAATTCTCAAAATTTGCTGTAGTGCAACCCTTACAACCTTTCTTTTCAAACACAAAAACCATCTATTGTGACAACAAGCCGTCCTTAAACTCCGAAACTATTTCTTCACTGCTTAAAAACCAGTACGGTGTGGACATAGTAAATACCCCACCTCTCCATAGCTCATCGAACGGTCAAGTGGAACGCTTCCAGAGTACCCTTAAAGAGATCGCCAGATGTCTCAAACTGGAAAAAAATATCGAAGCCACAACTGAACTAATCCTAAGAGCCACCGTAAAATACAATCGTTCAATTCATTCGGTGACTAACAAGAGACCAGCTGATTCAAGGCTCGACCTGCCTGATAAATGCAACAGGGATATGAAGAACAGGATTGAAAAATCCCAGGATACACAGCTTGAATGTTGTAGTCCGGGCAGACAAAATAGGATTTTCGAAGTAGGTGAAACTGTGAAGGACAACAAGGGACTTGGCAACCGGCTGACCCCATTATACCAAAAAGAGAAAATCCAGGAAGACTTGGGCACATCCGTACTCATTAGAGGAAGGGTGGGCCATAAAGACAACTTAAAGTAGGAATGTGAATGGCTCACCCAGACTCACCACCGGAAGAGACAAAACAATATCAATAAGCAAACGTAGTTTGTTAGTTGTTACTTTTACTTACTTACTAAGTTACTTGTATCTTGATGTGGCCCAAGCTCGGATTACCGACTATACCCAGGCCAAGTACATTCCAGTCTTAGACAGAGATGTGATCATTTGGACAGAACGTGACAGAGTAAGACATACAAATAACATATCCGATTACTGGCGAATGGTAAGAGAAACTAGGGAAATGTCCGAATTGTTCCCTCAATCACATATGAGGAAAATACTCACTATTGACACCGAACACATATCGACTCTGTTATTAGCTTTAAAGATCCATCACAGAATAGCTAGGAGCATAGACATGTTAGGGACGATATTAAAGGTAGTCGCGGGAACGCCCGACACTGGCGATTTAGAAAAGTTAAAATTTTCCGAGTCAAAACTGATAGAGTCTAATAATAGACAATTGAATTCGAACACCAAAGTCCAATCACAGATCAACCATTTGACCGATTTGGTCAACAACTTACTAAAGGTGGTTAAGCAAACTCAGGTGGACACCTCCCACCTTTATGAAACTTTGTTAACTAGAAATAGATTTACAGAACTACAGAACCAAATGCTTACTATAACTTTCGCAAAAAAAAATATCAGAAATCCAAACATTCTCGATCACTCTGATCTGAGGTTCATTTTAAACAAACATCTTTCAATAGACGTACCTATCATAAGCCTAATGGAAGTTTCTTCCATAAAAATATTTCAGTCCGATTGTATAATTGATGTACTAATCCAGTACCCTAGGGTAGAATTACTATGTAAGAAGGTGAAGATCTTTCCGGTCGTACATAACCATAGCGTGCTCAAAACACCAGAGAACACAGTGGCCGAATGCGTAAAGGCCATAGTCGCCATAACAAAATGCGCTACCCCAACGTATTCACTGCTCTGTGAGCATGCAGAAAGCAACACCTGTGCTCGCGAGTTGCACGCTGGGGACACGGCCAGCTGCAGAACTTGGAACCAGTCACAGTGTTAACCCGAAGGGGTGTTAATCATCAAAGACAGCCCGGCAAGTGTCACCACCGAGAGTGATCTGGCGACAACTCGGATTTCCAACCGGGTACGTGGGTGTCCGACTTGGACAAAGAGTAATGAACCCAAAGACGCTGACCGTCCGGAATACACGGTCTGCGTACCCGAATGCAACGTCCGCTGCGGTAATCTGAAGACATGCACGAGGCGCAAGCTCAGCATTACCGCGGACAAAGTTGTCGGCTCCGCCGGTTTCAGGATAATTGTAATGTTCAATGTTGATCAGAATAAAGATAGAACTAAGCGCAAGCACAAGTCTTTTTCTCCCGGTAACACGGTATACTATAATCGCTAACACGGTGTAAGGCAACTCACATAATTTATACACAAATATATATACACACAAGCGAGTCCCAGCTCGTACGATTTCTGGTGCATCGTCGCTGCTAGCTCTGCTTAAATAGATACCCTTTTGTTGATTGTTTATTGCTTGACACTCTCAGATTAGCATATAAATCGATCCTTCGATTTTTGGTCAAATCCAATCGTTTTAAACGAATTGGAGAACAAACATTCGCCTTAAAACTATTCAATCTAAATTATCTGCTTTAAGCTATATATATTTATACACGCTGGAAAATATTATGTGATAATGATTATGTTTGGTTGGTGTCTTCTTGTAGCATGACCAATTTTGCCATTACGCCATTATATTTTATTTGTTCACTTGACATTTTATTATTTGTTCCTATGCAGTGTAAAATTTACATATGAATGGTACTTTAGTTAACTACTAACTATAAAGACTTTCGGCTGCGACTTCCTTAATAACTATACATGGGGAGGGATTTATTTATATATTTTTTTCTCAATTTATTTTTATATTTTTTTAAAAGTCAATTTAAACTAATGTTATTTATTGATTATTACAGGAATTAAATATACAGCCACAAAGTACACTTCTCCAAACGATACAGCAAGTCAACGTCAAGAATTAGAAAAATAGCTTTATGATGAGCCAAACTACACTTACAACGCCTGCAAAGTAAAAATAACAATAAAAACAATTGGAGCAAGAGATACAAAATTATAGCTAGAAAGTTTTAATAAAACTAAAACCCATTCAGGAATAATGGTGAAAACTTTCCAGGCCTACTTACCGTCCACAAATCGGACATATTCATGTGTTCATTGTCGAGCGCATCTTGCTTCGCACGATGAGCTCATATCAAAATCATTTCAGGGCAGTCAAGGACCTGCTTACTTATTTAATTCGGTTGTAAATGTGGCATGTGGCCAAACGGAGGAGCGTGTCCTGCTCACTGGACTACATGCGGTCGCTGATATATACTGTGAGTGCTGCAAGACGCCGCTGGGCTGGAAATATGAGCATGCCTACGAGTCCAGCCAGAAGTATAAGGAAGGCAAGTTTATAATTGAGCTGGCGCACATGGTCAAGGAAAATGGTTGGGATTAAACGTTGAAGGGCATGCACACGCGATGTATGTGTCTCCACAACATGAACACATGAATAGCAACAACAGCTGTGCATTTCCACGAGTATAAGCACTATGGTAGTATTGAATAAAGTGCAAGCGACAAGCGACGTCCGGTGTTCGATTGAGCGCAATGATTTTCTTCGAGTCGATTCAAGTAAATAGTTCAAAAGTCTTAAGGTACTATAGAAAATATGCTATTGTATACATAACTCGTTGTATGTTATAGAACAATATAAAAAAATAACTAACAAGATGATCCCCAATATAAGAATTGATACAGTCAACTTACAAAATTGTCGCTGTCTTATTATAATTTTTACAACAGTAACTTAAAATTGTTTTTCAGTAGAAGCAGAGAATCCCGTTTTTGTAATAGTGAATAGTAAATGTTTCTAAATTTGTAAAAGGCAAAAAACTTTAAGAAAATCTATCAATAACTCTTCAGTAAAAAATATTTGTGTAATGAAGACGGCAAAATTTGGGTACATAGTCGATGAAAATCCAACCAATCAGATAAATCACATACATGCAGAGCGAAAAACACATCAAATACAATTTTTAATTTAAAGGTAGGTCTTTTTGCTGCTGTAATAGAGCTAAGTGAATTAAACCAATTTCACGCATGTAATTTTTAGACCTTAACCCATAAAAATGGACAACATTATGTAACATACATAAGGAAGCGTTTAAGGCACTTTTGCTGATACATGAATAGATTCTTGGCACATCTTATTATTATTATGTATATGTATAGTCCATGTTGCAAATAGAATTTAGATCAGATAATAAACACACAAGTTATACAAGAAACAATTTAACAATATGTGTAAATCTGTGTGCTTGTATTTTTGTAAGGGTTTCTCGTAGTCGGGCTTACCACTACAATTTGTCAAAAGAATTTTTAATATACATTACTTTGACAGTGTAGAAATGCCGGCAGGCCTTAAAATGTAATTGAATGTTTGTCATATATAGTAGCATAATAAGCATATTCTGCCTGTAAAACTCGCTGACCACAAATTAAAATCGTAACATGCATATTCTGCTACTGTAACTTAAAAAACCGCTGACCACAAATTAAAATCGTAACATGCATATTCTGCTACTGTAACTTAAAAAAACCGCTGACTAAACAAACTTTACTTCGCGCTGTTCACGCTGTAATATGAAACGCGTGCATGATCGCTGCCAAGTAAAATTTGTCAATCTTCACTTCAAACTGTTCTGTACAATTTAGTCTTAAGCTGATAATCTAAATAAACAGTCGAGTTGTTGAAAAATCCTCGTGTTTTATATTTTTTAGCGTTGACCTTAGGCTATCGAGCCCGGTCATTTGTTCGACTCCACTTGATAAATACGTTAGTGGCGCAGCCGGTAGGATAATAATTATTGATGCGATAGCCAGACTATTCAATTCTTTAATTTATTATCCGCAAAAGAACTTTCGCAAAAACCTAAGCGGTAATCGGTTCAAGAACAAAATTCAACAGTGAACTGTGACCGTGAAAGTGAAACTTAAACAAAGTTTAAGAAGACGCCTTAGAATTCGACAGAGTAATAAATCCCTGAAGGTTGCTCTAACACAAGCGAAAACGCTAAGTGCGCAAACAACAAAATACATTTAGACGAATAAATAAGTGAAGTAAACCTAAAATAAGCGAACGAAAATTATAAGTGAATAAATAAGTGAAGTAAACCTAAACAAACTAACACAAAAAAATTATAAGTAGAAAAACATAAAAAAAAAAAAAAAAAAACCCTAAAAGAAGACACCATTTAATTTCAATCCCAGAAGTACACCTAAAGTGCGCAAATACACACACCCAAGCGAAGACACCTGTGTCTATAATCCAAGACATACTCCAAATCATTGACACACTCCAATTGATCAAGACACACTCTAGCGAAGACACAACCCCGAAATAAGCGAAGATCCAAACTACTTAACACACCGCAAATCGTAAATACACACAATGGCAGTAGTACTCACTGACCCGAGTATGATTCAGATCGAAAGGCAAATATCTGCCGTAGAGAATTTCCAAGGTGACCCGACTACGTTATACACCTTCATAAGTTTTATCGACTTCATTTTGGCTTTATATCAAACTACGGATGAACGACAAAAACTCATCATCTTTGGACACATAGAACGGAACATCAGTGGCGACGTCATCCGAACCCTCGGAGTAACCAACCTTACCAACTGGAGCGAACTCAGGACACAGCTCATCCTTAACTACAAGCCGCAGGTACAAAACCATCAACTATTGGAAGAATTCAGGAATACACCATACAAAGGTAACATCCGCCAGTTTCTAGAGGAAGCCGAAAAAAGAAGGCAAATACTAACTTCTAAATTAGAATTAGAAAATGATGCGACAGAAACTATTTTGTACAATAGACTAATCCAGTCAAGCATCGAAACTTTAATTCAAAGATTGCCCACTAACATTTATCTTAGAATTATTAACTGTAATATCCCAAACTTAAAATCACTTATAAATATCTTACAAGAAAAGGGACTTTACGAAACACCAACCCCAAATAAAATCAATTTAAAACCAATCTCGAATCAAAATAATTCTCAAATTAATTTACATAACAGACAAATAAATAATCAAGGTAAACCAATTACTCCTTTCCAACCGTCATACAACCCAAGTTATCAACCATACTACCGACCATTTATTCAACCACCGCCACCGATACCCGGAAATATTCCCATGCCTTTCCCCCAACATCGACCTTCTTATACTTACTCACAGCCACTAATGATGCAACCACCCAGATCAAACCCACCATTTAATAGACATAGTGTATTTGACCAGAATTGCTTTGGACCCAATTACGTAGGTGTACCAACTAATTTCCAACCATGGGGAAATATGACAACTAATAATGCTACTAAGAGGCAGAGACCATCAGATAGCGGACAGTCAAGAATGAGCATAGAAGAATTGAGATACCAAGAAGAAACACCATATTCGTCTGACCAAGCTTGCCCCTATTATCCTTATTATCCATATTATCCTCAAGAGGATCCTTATCATTATCAAGCTTACTACATTCCTAACCCATCCTATAATACTCCAGAATAAGCACCCGATAACACAAACCAAATTGAAGAAATAAAATCAGAATCAAATGATAACGAATCGCATGACATAGAGCAATCGGAAAATTTTCAGTTAGTAGCCCAGGATCAAGCCAGTACATAGTAATTAAAAACAATAATAAAAATCTAAAGTGCCTTATTGACACCGGTTCCACAATAAATATACTGACCAAAAATATTTTCGAAACCCCTATCCAACAAACTAAACACTTAATTCACACTAGTAATGGCCCTTTAATAATAAATGAAACTACAACCCTACCACCGAACAACTATTTCCCCATTGCCCAAAAATCTTTAATTCACCAGTTCTCAGACCAATATGACATGTTGATAGGACGTAAATTGTTATCAAAAGCCAACGCGATAATAGACTACCAGAAAAAAACAGTTAACCTATTTAACAAAGAATACAAGTTAATCAGTACAAGCAACAACATAAAACAAAATCACATACAAGAATATCCTTTATCCTACGAAAACCCCATATCTTTAGAAAACTCGACCTTACAAGAAAATCTTTTTCGACTAGACCACTTAAATAAAGAAGAAAAATATAAACTAACTAATTTGCTAAAAAAATTCCAAAATATTCAATATCACGAGGGCGATAAACTGACTTTTACCAATCAAGAAAAACACACTATCAACACTACACATAACGCCCCCATCTATTCAAAACTTTATAGCTACCAACAGATCTACGAAAAAGAAGTAGAACAACAAATCCAACACATGTTAGAACAAGGAATTATACGAGAGAGTAACTCACCATATTGTAGCCCCACCTGGGTTGTACCCAAAAAGACAGACGCTTCGGGACAGGAAAAATTCCGTATTGTAATTGACTATAGAAAACTAAATGAAATCACTATAACTGACAGATACCCTCTACCGAACATGAACGAAATATTAGGCAAACTTGGCCAATGTAACTACTTCACGACAATAGATGTTGCAAAAGGCTTCCATCAAATAGAAATGGATTCAGGATCAATACTCAAGACCGCGTTTTCAACCAAGCATGTCCATTATGAATACACACGAATGCCATTTGGTCTTAAAAACGCCCCCGCTACATTTCAAAGATGTATGAACAACCTACTTCGTCCCCTTCTATATAAAAATTGCTTAGTTTACTTAGATGACATTATAATTTTCTCCACTTCATTAGAAGAACACCTACAATCCATACAGGCAGTTTTCGAAAAACTTTCACAAGCTAATCTAAAAATACAGCTAGACAAATGCGAATTTTTAAAACAGGAAACAACCTTTTTGGGACATATCATAACTAAAGACGGAATTAAGCCAAACTCCGAAAAAATAAGAGCCATAGTACAATATCCACTGCCAAGTAAAACCAAAGAAATTAAAGCTTTCTTAGGACTCACAGGATACTACAGAAAATTCATACCCAACTTTGCCGACATAGCTAAACCCATGACCAATTGTCTGAAAAAAATTCTAAAATAGATACCAAACAAAAGGATTACATAGAAGCATTCGAAAAATTAAAATTATTTATTTCCGAAGACCCAATTTTAAAAATACCAAATTTCGAAAGAAAATTCATATTAACTACAGACGCGAGCAACGTAGCCTTGGGAGCCGTTCTCTCACAAGATGGACACCCCCTTAGTTACATCAGCAGAACTCTAAATGAACACGAAGTAAATTACAGTGCCATAGAAAAGGAATTATTAGCTATAGTCTGGGCAACTAAAACGTTTCGACATTACCTATTAGGACGACATTTTGAAATAGCATCCGATCACCAACCATTATGTTGGTTGCACAAATTAAAAGAACCCAATTCCAAATTAATGAGATGGAAAATAAGGCTTTCAGAATACGATTTCGATATAAAATATATAAAAGGGAAAGAAAACTATGTCGCCGAAGCCCTATCTAGAATAAATATAGAACAAGTATTTTTCGGAGAATCCACACAACATAGCGCAGAAGAAGATAATAGTAATCTAATAAGTTTGTCCGAGAAACCCATAAATTGTTATAAGCGACAAGTCATATTTTCTAAAGGCCTTACAAATATACAACATGAGAATTATTTAAAAAAACAGATCATACACATTACTTATAAAGAGATGAATAAAGAATTAGCTAAGCAATATCTACTTGACCATTTTTGTTCCAAAACCAGCGCTCTATACATAGATAGTGATGCAGATTTTGAAATAATTCAAAATGCATATAAAGAAACTATCAATCCGAAGTACACTAAAATTGTTCGAAGTCTCGTTTTATTAAAAAATATATCTACCTATGCAGAACTAAAAGAATTAGTATTAAATACTCACGAAAAACTTTTACACCCAGGAATCCAAAAAACTACTAAACTTTTCGGCGAAACGTATTACTTCCCCAACAGCCAGCTTCTTATCCAAAATATAATTAACGAATGCCAAATATGTAACCTAGCAAAAACAGAACATCGTAACACAAAGATGCCCATGCAAAACACACCTAAACCCGAACACTGCCGCGATAAATTCGTAATAGACATCTATTCTTCCGAAAGCAAACACTACTTAAGTTGCATAGATATCTACTCTAAATTTGCTACCCTTGAACAGATTGGAAAAAGATTGGTTAGAATGTAAAAATGCACTTATGCGCATATTTAATCAATTAGGAAAACCCGAAATTCTAAAAGCAGACAGAGATGGCGCATTCTCTAGTTTAGCCCTCAAACGATGGCTCGAAAGTGAAGACATAGAACTACAACTTAATACAACAAATACAGGCGTAGCTGACATAGAAAGACTCCATAAAACCATAAACGAAAAGATCCGTATTATCAAAAACTCAGACGACAATGAAGCTAAATTAAGTAAGATAGAAACAATACTCTATATTTACAACCACAAAACTAAACACGACACAACCGGACAAACTCCAGCTCACATATTTCTTTACGCCGGACAACCAACTTTAGATACACAACAGAACAAAGAGGCTAAAATTAATGAGATAAATAAAAATAGAAAGGAATACGAAGTCGACACCAGATACAGAAAAGGACCGTTACAAAAGGGCAAATTAGAAAACCCATTTAAATTAACAAAAAATGTCGAACAAGCTGACGAAGATCACTACAAAATCACTAACAGAAATAGAGAAACACACTATTACAAGACCCAATTCAAACAACAAAAAAAGACTAATGAAACTCCCATCCCACAGGCTTCTGGTTCTTCATAATACTCTTCCTTACCTGCATAAATTCATGCCAAAGCCAATTGATCCAAATCAACAACATCGATACTGATCACGGGTACCTCTTATTCACCGATAAACCAATCAAAATTCCATCAGAACATGAACACCATTGTCTCCGCATCAACCTTACTGATATAGAAAACCTAACCCAATATTTTAATACTAAAGCGGAAAATTATCTAAAATCCCACAAATTAAGCTTTTACACAATAAAATGTTAAGGGAACTTAACGGAATAAACCTCCACCATACAAATAGACAGAAACGGGGACTGATTAACATAGTAGGATCCGCATTTAAATACTTATTTGGAACATTAGATAACAACGACCGAATGAAAATTCAAAACCAACTAGACTCAGTAGCAACAAGCTCAATCAGTTTACATGAAATAGACGAAGTAATCCAGTTAATCAACAACAATATTCAGAAGATTAAAGACTTTGAAGACGAACATATTAACAGAGAGCAGTTTATATACGAACTAATGCAATTTACCGAATACATAGAAGATATTGCAATAGGAATGCAACTTTCTCGACTAGGAATCTTCAACCCAAAATTACTTAATTATGACAAGTTAGAAAACGTAGATAGTAGTAATATTTTGCTAATTAAAACATCCACTTGGATTAATACTAATCAAATACTTATTATATCGCATATCCCTATCAAACAAAAAACTGTTAATACTATTAACATAATACCTTACCCAGATAGTAATGGTTACCAACTTGATTATTTAGGAAAAGATACTTATTTCGAAGAAGAAAACAAAGTCTACAACCAAGATTACAAAGAAATTAACGATGAATGTATTAAGAATATTATAAAAAGAGCTAATCCGATATGTAATTTCGTCCCTATAACGGTCAAACAAGTAATTAAATATGTAGAACCAAACAATGTTCTAACTTGGAATGTAAATGATACTATTATATAACAAGATTGCCAAGAACTAAATAAAAAATTAACGATTAGAGGCAATAAAATAATAACAATAAAACAATGTAAAATTAAAATAGGAACAATAGTATTAAGTGAAAACTACCTAAACCCCGAAATTAATCTGACTCCATTGTATGCACCCTTAGAATTAACAAAAATAAAATCAATAGAACATAAAGACATTGTAAAATTAATATCAAATAACAATATCACAGTCGGCACAATCGTAGTGATCATAAGTCTTATAATCTGTATTGTATTCGTATACTTAAAGGTTAAATCTAAAACAACTATAGAAATACAAGACACGAACCCAATTGCATTACCCAGATTATACCCGATAAGCTCAGAAGAAGCCTAAGCTTCCCTCTTTAAGGGAAGGGAAGTGACATATTCACGTTATACAACATAAGTACTTTGTGGAATCAGCATAACTGATCCGCATGACCTCAGCTCGTGCTATTAATTAATTGCGCATGTAACATATTTTTGCCTACACAACATAAATACTTTAATAATATCAGCCCTCAGCTCGTGATATTAATTAATTGCGCATGTAACATATTTTTGCCTGCACAACATAAATACTTTAATAATATCAGCATAATTGATCCTCACGCCCTCAGCTCGTGTTAGTTACATATTTAATTTCCCATGCAGCTACGTTCTGCATTTAACAATATAAACCCATGTAATCGCAATAAAAATTTAGTCTTAAGCTTATGTTCAAATAAACGTTGTCCTTAGTTTTTCTAATTAACGGGACATTAATTCGACTCAAACAGTAATATTTAATTATATATGCTATTTTTTAGTGTTGGTGGCAGACAGGATAATTGCAGGCAGTGCAATAAAAACGAGTTTTTTGGCGAAGTCTTAAACAAAAATGACACTCTCTTCGCCGTGAGTGTATCGGCTTTAATTGGTTGGTTGATAACAATATTCTGCGGAAGATTTAGTGGCTTGTCGAAAAATGATTCCATAGCAAAACGAGTAGTGAATAAAGAATTACAATTTGAAGTATTCATGCGATTTTCGAAGTAGACAAGGACCAATGTGTTCGATAAAGTCGTCAAGAAATTGCGACTCGCATCACTTCATCTGACCCCATCCACTTGCTTGCAAATACAAAATGCTGCTAACGCCATTAATGCCAACATGTTGCAAAAGAAAGCAAAGTTCCATCAACTTGTTGGCTGTTTTGTTCTGAAAAGTGTGACCATCCATCCATACAATCGACGCCAGCTTTGGGAGCAATACAGTATGAAATACCCTCTCGCCTCTCATTCACACAATTTTTAATAATGAACGGTGGAAAGCAAATTGACCGTTTGACCAATCGATCTATCTATACCTCATAGTTTTGCAGTGAAATTTGCGCGCTTTATTTTAATTACCATTTTCTTTTTTCTGCCTTATCTAAAAATTTTATAAAATTGTGTTTCCGTTTTATTTTCCTTTTCCGCGCTCTTTGCGATTTCATTTTACGTTTATTTCTGTGTTCGTAAGCTTATATTTACATTTTTTTCCCCAAGGCTGCGTCTGTGCTGTATTTGTTTTTGTCTTTAAATTCGTCTTAAGTGCTTCACCCAACGCGGCGTTCGCGTAATTTTTCCCAACTCCTCTCCACATTTTACGCCAGTTGCGGCACCGACAGCTCCATTAGCGGAATCATTACCATCTACTGTTGCTATGGCGAAAGCCACTCGACGTAAAAATTGGTACTCCCCTTTCCCGGCTCCTTCCCCAGTATTTAGTCCCCCTACTTCACTCCCTACTCTATCTGCCATTGCTCGTCGTAGACAAGTATTTTTGTCTAGACTATCGGCTGATACAACTTGCGAGTCGATAGTTAGATATAAAGCTAGTAATTCTTCTGCTAATGTATCTGTGACCAAATTTAACTTTTCTTTGCCTAGAGAAATCTCTTCTTTTAAAATTAATGTTTCTTCAGATTTCCTTAATAATATCTGTGACTCACATTATATTATACTATCTACACATGATTGTTCATGAGTTTATGCCAAAAAAACGAGCGCAGCCTTTACCAGTAGTTCTTCCTACTAATACCTGCAAGAAATGTCTCAAAAAAGTAGGCTATTTGTCTGACTATATTACTTTTCAATATCAGAATATTACACGGGTTCTTTCTAAGCTCCAACAACTATATCTGAATAGAATTTCATTTGACTCCGATATTCACATATCTGATTGTGAAGTTTTGTCAAACAATTGTACAATATTTAGACGCGACCGGTCAACTCGCCGTGGTGGTGGCGTATTAATTGCCGTTAAAACAATATTACAATCAAAATTAGTAACGTTGCAGTCTTCCCTGATGTTTCAATAGTTGCTGTATAAGTAACTCTTCCATCATCAGCTCTTTTTATCATATGTTCCTATATTCCTCCTACCTCTGATTTATAACTTTACATGCAACACTTAAGTTGCATGAACGAAGTATTTTTTCTAGCGCATGACAATAACCAATTTATTGTGCTGGGTGACTTTAACTTGCCCGCCATAACTTTGTAATTTTTCAGCAGCGCAAGCTATCCTATTCTCTTTTCTCAACATGCATTTTTAGATGGTATATTTGATCTTCTTTATCAATTAAATTTAATTCCTAATAACCTACATAGATTCTTAGATCTTGCTTTTATAAATCACTTTTCTTACGCTTCCATCTCCAGGTCAAATCCTTTAACTCTGCCTGAAGATCCTTATCACCCTACCTTTGAAATATCTCTCTATATATTGAACCAATTTACTTTACCTTCACCTATTCCTACTGAGCAACACCGTTGTTTTCGCAAAGGGAACTCTCTTTGCTATATCAACTTATCCGTGCAACTGATTGGGACTTTCTTGACAACACAGATGACATCGAAATTGCCCTAAGCTCTGTCTATAATACACTTAACTCTCTATTAGATATCTGTATTCCTTACTCTTATTGTACATTTAGTTCTTCCAATTCACCTTGGCTTACAGCCAGACTCTCCAAATTGAAAAACATAAAGTCTAAATGTTTTAAAAAATTTAAGATGTCAGGTTCTAATCTTGACTTATCGAAAAATTCTATCGCTAAGTCTAACTTCTTTCTGCTTAACTCTCAATGTTACACAGATTATATCGCCCGATGTAAGAATCAATTTTCAAGTAATCCCAAACTCTTCTACTCCTTCGTTAACTCGAAGCGTAAATCCACACGACTCCCATCTTCTTTCGTTCTTGGTAATGAAAAGGCTAACAGCAACTTAACTGCCTCTGATATGTTTGCCAATTTTTTTTAATCCACGTATTCATCTATTCCTGATTCTAATAATCTCTATCCTTATAGTTTAACTTTATCTAACACTTTATTCCCTCCCAAAGTATGTGAGTCTTCTCTACTCTTCTATAAAATCTGTAAAATTTTCTTACTCATCAGGAACGGATAATACCCCAAGTTGTGTCTTAAAAGAGTGTTGCACGTCTCTACTTCGACCTTTACTTAAACTTTTTAATCTATCACTTACCACTGGAGTTTTTCCTTCTCTTTGGAAAGACTCATATATCATACCTCTCCATAAAAAAAAGTGGTAAGTCAGATATCTCTAATAACAGAGGTATTGCAAAATTGTATGCTACTCCAGAATAGTTTGAAAATATCAAAAAAAAAGTTGTACTTAGATCAGCAATCTCCAGACTGGTCAATGTTACTTCTAGCGTACCTTGGTCCCTTAATTTTTATACTTTTCATTAATGACCTTCTGTCGACTATATTGCATTCGCGTATACCAATGTTTGCTGACGATGGTAAACTTATATTATCATATAAAGAGCCTTCTCAAACTTGGTTTTCTTCAACATGATCTACACTAAATGCAATTTTGGTGCTCAGCCAACCATCTATCTCTATCTATCTATCAACCATCTTAGCCAATCATCTCTAAGTGCATGACTTTTAGCCGTCTGAAGCCATACATATACCATTGGTAACCTTCCTTTAGAACGTATATTGTGTCCTTTTCGATTTTTAGCTCAACTTTTAACTTACATATTGCATCTATTGTTAACGCTGCCAAAGGCGTTCTAGGCTTCATGAAGCGTTGGTCGAAGGAATTTAACGATCCTTTCACCACGAAATTACTTTACGTATCACTAGTACGGCTTATTCTCGAATATTGCTCTTGCGTATGGTCCCGTCAATACAATATCAATGGGACTCGCATAGAGTCAGTCCAGAACCAATTCCTTCTCTTTGCCCTTCGCGGTTTCAATTGGGATCCTAATCTTCGTTTGCCACCCTATTCTAGTAGACTCCTACTACAAAATCTTCCCCCTTTAACTAACCGCAGAACAACTTTGGCTGTTTTATAAATTCAAAAATTAATAAACGGCAACATTGATTGTTCTACACTATTTCTATTCCTTATAGACCTACTGGATACTATCTTCCTCTATATCTTCCGGTATGCGTCTCTGATAATGCCATGCACAATCCTTTTCGCTTTTTTTGCTTTCTTTATTACTCTCATTTCCATGCTTTTTCTTTTGAATATTCTCTTCGACCAATCTAACTTTCGCTTTTCTATCACCTCCGCTAATACCTATTGCATCTACTAACACTAATACTTATTGTTCTGATTGGGTTTTTCTGGGTTTTCCACAATCCATTCAACAAATGTTAGAACAATTCAAATTTAAAATCAATTTTAATATTTTTATTTACTTTACTTTTTTATTTTTTATTTTCCAGTTTCGGGTGGAATACACCGTTTGTTTGATCGTATAGTGCCGACCGTCATACAAGTATAGCAGTAAGACGCTTAGCTTCATCCAATGTGACAAAAAAGTTATCGGATGTAATTGTCCGGCCACTCATCGAACATCGGTTAGATAATTGTAGCATCACATTTTCGCCTTGACCAACTTTTCTCTAGACACGCCCGCCATACTTTCATTTCATATTTCAGCGGTTTAGATGGAATATATTGCATGAATTTAATTCGGCCACGATATGAAAATAGTTGCACATCGATAGTGATATTTTCATGCGGAACGAAATAATCTTTAATGTTTTCGTTCAAAAAATTCCATATATTACGAATGGGCTTCGCTTTGTCCAAAAGAATACCAATAAATGCATCAAGCTCACTGTTAGTCAAATCAACCCAAAGTCTTTGCTTTAAATCAGGGTATGCTTCGTTCCATGTTTGAAGAACGTCTCTTCCATAATAATTCGTTTTCGAAGTGATAATAAATGAAAATTTCAGTGTAAAAAATGTTTTGAATACCTCACGAGGAACGGAGTGCTGTTGCTTGGGCCAGAGCGAAGACGCAAAATATTGTGTATTGTGTTGACGAACACGAACAGCCGTAAAACGGCTCATCCTTACTCCACTTTGTACCATCGTTGCCATAGAAAGAAGAATCTCCGTCATTCTGATCTGGTGTAACCGATGGTCAAGTAGTATACTGTTCATTGAATAAATTTAAATTTTTTCGTCACTGTCTAATATTCCATTTGCCTCGATTATTTTGTCTTGTTCAATATCAAATGCAGCTTTCTCAGGGAAATGATCAACATCTTGATCATCGTCTCCAGTAAATGGATTCTCTTCTTCATCGTGCTCTGCATTTGGATTTTTACAACGAATCACTCATAACAGCGGAGAAAAGCTGACATCTATAGATGCATGAAGATCCGCATCAACCGTCTATTGAGATTTGTATCTCACTTTCTGTTCCTTGTACACAACCTCGTCAGCAAGTATCACGTTGTTGTTTTCGCGAGAGTAATTGCTGCTTACTTAATGATCTTATTCTTGCAAGTGACTGGTCTTTTCTAAATAGAGTCACTGATATTGACATTGCCCGTGGCCCTGTTTATGACAAATTTAACTCACTCTTGGATGTTTGTATTCCTTACTATATCCCGTCGTTTAATTTGTTTAAGCCTTTTGGTTTTATCGTAGACTTTCGTAATTAAAAAATGTTAATTCGAAATATTTTAAAAAGTATAAGAAATCTGGCTCTAATGTTGATTGGTACAAATATTCTGTTCACAAGTCAAATTTTGCCCTCTTAAACTCTATATATTACGAGAATTATCCTGCTCGTTGTAAAATACAGTTTTCTTAGAACCCTTAGCAGTTTTTCAATTCTGTAAATTTTAAATGTAAATCCTCAATTTTACTTTTATCTTTTTTTTCTTAGGGATAGAGATACCACTACAGTTGATCTATTTACCAACTTTTTCGAATTTACTTACTCACCTAATTTCTCCTGTATTTTCAATTTATCCCTATAATATTCCAGCCTTTAACTTTATCTTCACTCTTACTATATCATACACCTCCCTAGCCTTCTAAATTAATTCTTTAAAATCTGCTTTTCTGGGCATGTCAACATTCCTTTTTGTGTCCTTAAAGAGAGTTGCTCTTCTCTGGCTGAACCGTTGGTTTTCCACCCTCCTTATTGTATTAGATTTCCATCTATTTGAAAGGTTGAAGCCAAGAAGTGCTAGTGAGGTCATTTATTTCGAAGTCAGTTCGAGTTACTTTTGGTGTACCAAAAGCTAGCAATTTTGGACCTTTATTATTCACTATTTTGATTAATGATTTACCTTTCATTCTTTCTCATTTCCATTGTCTCATGTATGGAGAGGATGTTAAGCTTATATGTTTATACACCCTTGGTGTTGTTTCTCTATGGAAGTTGATTGTTGGCAATGTCGACTCTTCTTTCCTTTTAGGTCATCTTAGTTTTGCTATTTCTCGTGGGCTTACTAGGAATTATGATATATTCGACTTTCATTTCCAACGTGCAGAGCTGATAACGCTGTACACGGCTTTTTCGAAGTTTTATGTGTAAATTATATCAATCCTTACAACGTGTTCTCAACTGAATCTTTTCCTTCTTATTTAAAATCTTCTCTATTCCAATATCTTAGTAAAATAATTACCCTACTTTCTAGCTACATGATTTTTTTATTCAACACAGAGCATTCGAAAAGGTTCGCGAGAAGAATAGTTAGTAGTTTAAGTATTAAGAGAAAGCGGTGTGAAGTTACGAGTACGTCTCAAAGGTACAGAAAAGTTAATTTGGCTTAATAACAGAGATGAGTAAATTTCGCCAACTATTAATTTATGTAAGAATAAAACTCCCATGCGTTACGTTACTTAATACAAGTCTACTGTGATATGAAGGTAAATCGGTACCTGTAACTTAGTTAAAGCCACGAAGTGCAAAAGAAGTAACTTTTTTCTTTTCTCTCCTGGAGTACCAGGATGGGTTGAACAGGATAGGTATAGAGCGGTATAGTTGAAAAAGGGTCGTTAAATTCTTTAGACCATGGTTTAATGGATCCAAGAGATTGAATCGCCTTATTGACTGTAATTACTATATGTCTATCAATTTGAATCTTTGATCGAGAAGAATTCACAGGTCGGTGACACCAGCTAATCTCTCAAGGGAAGTCTGGTCAAGCATGTGATTAAATGTGTGAGGCGTAGTGCCATAAAATTTTATAGCCTAAAACTAAGAGAATTTCAATGACAACAAGTTCCATTTACACCAAGCAAAAAGAAATCAAGCTCTGATGCCAATAAATGAGGAGAGCTGTTGTCATTACAGGGTCCAAAACACGAGGTGCAGCCAATTAAAAAGGCCATTAATTCAGTTTATTTTTAATAAATTAATTTTACTCAATTTTACTCAATTCAAAGTACAAAATATGTATAAGTAATACAAAATTCAGAAACAATTAATTTTTGCTTGATATGACCACCTTTTGTTTTGACCATGGCCATGAACGGTACAAAACGAAACGCAAGCTGACCGAATGTGACTTGCAGGTATTTTGGCCCACTCGTAGACAACGGCTTTTTTTAGCGCCTCGAGACTGGTGTATTTTTTAGTTCGGACCTTGCAGAGAATAATCCATCGGATTCGCCTCTGGTAAATTCGAGAGCCTTTGTGTGGACGCTATGAAGTTCGGACCGTTGTTTTTCAGCCATTCTTGGTTCACTCGAGCTTAATGAGACGGTGCTATTCGAAAACACAATGTTCGGTAATTGCCCACTTTCCTTCGCTTTCTTAAGTCTGATGTTTCTGCTTCGGTGTTAGATCATGCACTTTTTGGATCTTGTAAGGCTTGACCCTGAGATCATTTTTCAGTATGCGGCTAATGCTATGGTCAGATATTTTCAGTTCTTTCGCCATTTGATTGGCACTTTGTCGGGGATGTCGCTCAAGTCGCTTCTTCACTTTTTGAACCATGTCACGGGACGTTGCAGTCTTTTGATGACCACCTCCATGATGTTATGCGATGCTACCACTATCATTGTTATGAGTTATGCTCACGAACATTCTGTGGTTGTGATTTTCCAGCTAAATATAATGCAATCACACTATTACGTTTGAGATCCATTACTGATTTCTTATTTTCGCGATCACTCTCGGAAAAATGCTTTCATGTGCTTGTAAACAATACTCTAAACTGTCATTTAGCCAACATACCGACAGCTGATGCCCGTGCGTCAGCTGAACAAGCGGTCTGAAGTGGGTCACACTTCGAGTGCAGGACCCTGTATGTGTTAGGCACAGCTTCACATCATCGGCGTACATTATTACATATGAGTGTAGAGAAACAGACGGAAGATAGTAAATACATAGATTGAAAAGTAAAGGACCAAGATGGATACCGTGGGGTACACCAAAATAACAAAGACAGGCTTCGATAGTGAGGTTTTTGGGTTCTACAAGTAAGTTATTCGGAAATCCACTTCAGAAGACTGTGTGGAAATCCATAAACCCATTTTTTTTAACCAAGAGCTAGTGGTTAACGGTCTCAAAGGCCTTGCTGAAATTTGTATAAATGTAATCAGTCTGCTGTTTGTTCTGAAAATGTTTGATAACCAGGGAGGTAAGCTCAATTGAGTTGGTGGTAGTAGACCCCGATTTAAGCAAACCATATTGGCAGGGTGAAATGATAGAGCTACGTAAGTATTGTAGTTAAGATGTTATCTCATACCTCTATAGTTTTTAACATCGGACTTTGAACCATGTTTATAAATAGGAATAATAAACAATTCCTTCCAAATAATAATAAACGAGCTCTTGCGACTTCACACACTGCTTCCAGATCTTAGGCACAAAATTTGCATCCTGACATATACGTATATTCAGTGTCTGTTTTTCATGGTTTAACTGCTAGAGACAGCGGAGTGGCCTTCTCACGGTTTCTTTTATATGGCTCGCAAGTAGTCTAGTACGCGTATTCATCTATTTGGTACCTTCATCAGGAACGGTTTGTTTTGACAGCACACTACGCCAGTTCACTAGCTCGGATCCCTACTACAAACTATTGAAAATTGCACGCATCGGATCGAATGCAAAAAAAAAATCTTTTGAAACCAGAAGTATCGCTGATTAATATGAACAGAGAGCTCGGACTCGATGCTCCTTGCCAACCGAAGTCCCAAATTTGCAGCTATCAACTCCATATGGGGTATGGAAAATTTAAGGGCGCAACTCGTGTCTTTGAAGCGACCATGCGTGAGTGCGTGAATGTCAGCGTGCACAAAAGTATGAAGCTGTATGATGTCCGCAGAACTTACCAAGGGCATGCACCCTTATATAAGGTTGACAAATATCTCCCTTCCGCCTTTTTGTCTTTTTTAATTTTGCGGCTATGTACAAAGCCCTACAGAACGATGCTATGCATTATTAGTTTGGATACTGCGTTTTCACGCTATTTTGAAGTTTTCTTTCGTTAAAGGCAAAGAAACGTTCCGTTAGAGAAACGTTCCGTGAGATTAATGATGTTTTGGGGGATAGTACCCTATCACTTCGAACCGCGGAGGAAAGGTTTCAACGATTCAGAGCCGGTGAAAACGACACCGTGGATAAGCCAGCCGGCTGGATACAAAAAAAAGCTTGATGTTTGGGTGCCGCATGATTTGACGCAAAAAAACCTTCTGGACTGAATCAACGCCTGAGATATGCTGCTGAAACGGAACGAAATCGACCCATTTTTGAAGCGGATAGTGACTGGCGACGAAAGATGGATCACATACGACAATACCAATCGAAAACGGTCGTGGTCGAACGCCGGTGAAGGTTTTGCTGTGTGTTTGGTGGGATTGGAAGGGAATTATCCACTATGAGCTGCTCCCATATGGCCGGACGGTCCAGAATTGGCCAACAGAAAGGGTGTAGTGTTCCACCAGCACAACGCCAGGCCAGACACATCTTTGGTGACTCGTCAGAAGCTACGGGAACTCGAATCGCATCCACCATATAGCCCAGTCATAGCGCCAAGTGATAACCACCTGTTCCTGTCTATGGGGAACGCCCTTGGTGGTGTAAGGTGCTAGTGGTTAACGGTCTCAAAGGCCTTGCTGAAATTTGTATAAATGTAATCAGTCTGCTGTTTGTTCTGAAAATGTTTGATAACCAGGGAGGTAAGCTCAATTGAGTTGGTGGTAGTAGACCCCGATTTCACCAAACCATATTGGCAGGGTGAAATGATAGAGCTACGTAAGTATTGTAGTTAAGATGTTATCTCATACCTCTATAGTTTTTAACATCGGACTTTGAACCATGTTTATAAATAGGAATAATAAACAATTCCTTCCAAATAATAATAAACGAGCTCTTGCGACTTCACACACTGCTTCCAGATCTTAGGCACAAAATTTGCATCCTGACATATACGTATATTCAGTGTCTGTTTTTCATGGTTTAACTGCTAGAGACAGCGGAGTGGCCTTCTCACGGTTTCTTTTATATGGCTCGCAAGTAGTCTAGTACGCGTATTCATCTATTTGGTACCTTCATCAGGAACGGTTTGTTTTGACAGCACACTACGCCAGTTCACTAGCTCGGATCCCTACTACAAACTATTGAAAATTGCACGCATCGGATCGAATGCAAAAAAAAAATCTTTTGAAACCAGAAGTATCGCTGATTAATATGAACAGAGAGCTCGGACTCGATGCTCCTTGCCAACCGAAGTCCCAAATTTGCAGCTATCAACTCCATATGGGGTATGGAAAATTTAAGGGCGCAACTCGTGTCTTTGAAGCGACCATGCGTGAGTGCGTGAATGTCAGCGTGCACAAAAGTATGAAGCTGTATGATGTCCGCAGAACTTACCAAGGGCATGCACCCTTATATAAGGTTGACAAATATCTCCCTTCCGCCTTTTTGTCTTTTTTAATTTTGCGGCTATGTACAAAGCCCTACAGAACGATGCTATGCATTATTAGTTTGGATACTGCGTTTTCACGCTATTTTGAAGTTTTCTTTCGTTAAAGGCAAAGAAACGTTCCGTTAGAGAAACGTTCCGTGAGATTAATGATGTTTTGGGGGATAGTACCCTATCACTTCGAACCGCGGAGGAAAGGTTTCAACGATTCAGAGCCGGTGAAAACGACACCGTGGATAAGCCAGCCGGCTGGATACAAAAAAAAGCTTGATGTTTGGGTGCCGCATGATTTGACGCAAAAAAACCTTCTGGACTGAATCAACGCCTGAGATATGCTGCTGAAACGGAACGAAATCGACCCATTTTTGAAGCGGATAGTGACTGGCGACGAAAGATGGATCACATACGACAATACCAATCGAAAACGGTCGTGGTCGAACGCCGGTGAAGGTTTTGCTGTGTGTTTGGTGGGATTGGAAGGGAATTATCCACTATGAGCTGCTCCCATATGGCCGGACGGTCCAGAATTGGCCAACAGAAAGGGTGTAGTGTTCCACCAGCACAACGCCAGGCCAGACACATCTTTGGTGACTCGTCAGAAGCTACGGGAACTCGAATCGCATCCACCATATAGCCCAGTCATAGCGCCAAGTGATAACCACCTGTTCCTGTCTATGGGGAACGCCCTTGGTGGTGTAAGGTGCTAGTGGTTAACGGTCTCAAAGGCCTTGCTGAAATTTGTATAAATGTAATCAGTCTGCTGTTTGTTCTGAAAATGTTTGATAACCAGGGAGGTAAGCTCAATTGAGTTGGTGGTAGTAGACCCCGATTTCACCAAACCATATTGGCAGGGTGAAATGATAGAGCTACGTAAGTATTGTAGTTAAGATGTTATCTCATACCTCTATAGTTTTTAACATCGGACTTTGAACCATGTTTATAAATAGGAATAATAAACAATTCCTTCCAAATAATAATAAACGAGCTCTTGCGACTTCACACACTGCTTCCAGATCTTAGGCACAAAATTTGCATCCTGACATATACGTATATTCAGTGTCTGTTTTTCATGGTTTAACTGCTAGAGACAGCGGAGTGGCCTTCTCACGGTTTCTTTTATATGGCTCGCAAGTAGTCTAGTACGCGTATTCATCTATTTGGTACCTTCATCAGGAACGGTTTGTTTTGACAGCACACTACGCCAGTTCACTAGCTCGGATCCCTACTACAAACTATTGAAAATTGCACGCATCGGATCGAATGCAAAAAAAAAAATCTTTTGAAACCAGAAGTATCGCTGATTAATATGAACAGAGAGCTCGGACTCGATGCTCCTTGCCAACCGAAGTCCCAAATTTGCAGCTATCAACTCCATATGGGGTATGGAAAATTTAAGGGCGCAACTCGTGTCTTTGAAGCGACCATGCGTGAGTGCGTGAATGTCAGCGTGCACAAAAGTATGAAGCTGTATGATGTCCGCAGAACTTACCAAGGGCATGCACCCTTATATAAGGTTGACAAATATCTCCCTTCCGCCTTTTTGTCTTTTTTAATTTTGCGGCTATGTACAAAGCCCTACAGAACGATGCTATGCATTATTAGTTTGGATACTGCGTTTTCACGCTATTTTGAAGTTTTCTTTCGTTAAAGGCAAAGAAACGTTCCGTTAGAGAAACGTTCCGTGAGATTAATGATGTTTTGGGGGATAGTACCCTATCACTTCGAACCGCGGAGGAAAGGTTTCAACGATTCAGAGCCGGTGAAAACGACACCGTGGATAAGCCAGCCGGCTGGATACAAAAAAAAGCTTGATGTTTGGGTGCCGCATGATTTGACGCAAAAAAACCTTCTGGACTGAATCAACGCCTGAGATATGCTGCTGAAACGGAACGAAATCGACCCATTTTTGAAGCGGATAGTGACTGGCGACGAAAGATGGATCACATACGACAATACCAATCGAAAACGGTCGTGGTCGAACGCCGGTGAAGGTTTTGCTGTGTGTTTGGTGGGATTGGAAGGGAATTATCCACTATGAGCTGCTCCCATATGGCCGGACGGTCCAGAATTGGCCAACAGAAAGGGTGTAGTGTTCCACCAGCACAACGCCAGGCCAGACACATCTTTGGTGACTCGTCAGAAGCTACGGGAACTCGAATCGCATCCACCATATAGCCCAGTCATAGCGCCAAGTGATAACCACCTGTTCCTGTCTATGGGGAACGCCCTTGGTGGTGTAAGGTTGGTCTCAAAAGAGGCTTGTGAAAAGCGCTGTCCGAGTTCTTCGCAAATAAGGAAAGGGTGGGGGGAGGGCGGCTCTACAAGGGGGTATTATGAAGTTGCCGTCTAGATGGAAACAGATTATCGAACATAACGGCGAATATTTTAACTAAATCCGATCACTGTAACACATTTTATAAAGCATTGAATAAAGAGCAAAAAAGCGGATATAATCTGTGCAAGTTGTTTAGATTCGGGATAAGTTGAAGTCAAGGTTTTCGATGGTCTTCGTTATCACTGGTAAGCCTCATTTAAGCCGACTCCACGTTTTTACAGTACTATATTAGCTCGTATATGAAGATGATTAGATGAAGTGGTTCAAATACCGATATAACGACGGTTAGCACCGAAATTTCTACAAGGTATGTCAACTAAATGTAATAAGCGCAGCGCAGTCATTTTTTAACATATGATACACATTTTTAAACTTCATGCACCTGCATGAATTAATACACGCAAAAAACGGTTTGGAAAGCAATAACAACAGCACATGCACAGTCGCTCATAATAAGCGGAGTTTCGCACTTTTCTTTAAGCATTGGTTCTTTGTACATTAAGTTCTTTGTTCGTTAGTTTTAAGTCCTTTAATTTATATTGTCTAACGGGGAGAATGTTTTATTTTTAAGGTGACGACGAACTAGCTCCAAAATATAGATAGATCTTATCAATAAATAATAAATCAGACCCAAAGTGCCAACATTGAATTTTTTTATGTGTTTCGCTCTTGTTGCAATCCATTCCCGAAAAAAAATCGAGGTGACCAAAATGGTAAAATGTCGACATAACGATGCTTCGTCGCCTTAGTAGCAGATGCTTTTATAACTAACTCCAGTAACAACGAAGTTCAGTAGATTCCCTTTTGGTAGCCACCACATGCCTGAAAACTTTTTGTAGTCCACACCATAAGTGGTGTCGCTCCCGGCCGTAACATTTCCACTATCCAGTTCCTGAAACACGCGGGTAGAATTGGAAGTCCAGTTTCCTATCTCAAAGTCACCTTTCAATTAAATATCCCTTACGGTAAATGCCTGTTGGATCATCTCGTGCTCTCCATCTATGGAGTGCATCCAGTCATCTTAGATTGTGTAGCTGTAAATCGCTTTCAATGCTTTGGGATTCGAATTTTTGTAGCGATTGATTAGTTAGTCTTCATTATTTGAGTGCAACGCTGATTTTCTTTTGATCTAAGTAGCTTTGTCGATGCGCTCACGGCGATAGATTCCACCGAAAAGGACTATTGACTTCGTCTTCTGCGCCATCTATATCTAGCTTTCTTGCCAGTTCTTATTCCATTTGAGTAAACGCTGTACCTTCGTAAATCAGCGCGTATGAGTGCAAAGATCTAGCTCTGGCGTAGTCCGTTACGGGAATGCAAAGGACGTATGTCTTAGCTTTATCTTTGTCGTTGTGCGATGTATCACAGCCAGCTATATAGCGGTTCATTTGTCTTTGCACTGGCGTAAGCAATGTGGCATGAAATTATTTTTTTTTGATTAAATTTATTGTGGCTGTTTTACTGAAAAGACTTTTGTCAAATCTTATAGTTGAGTCATAGGAACGACCTAGAAATGCGATTTGTATTTGTATTCTCTTTGCGTGTGTACCTGTTTGCTAGAGTTACTGTGTTGTTGTTTCTATCTATGTTGTTGTTTCTAACTATCGTGGAAACACTATGTATATATATATATATATATATATATATATGTATAAAGATACTCGTATATACAACAATTATACTGAACATGCAAGTTCGATTCTAATTGATTATTTATACGTATCGCGAAGCTTAGCAAACCTCAGCTTCGATTTTTCATCAATGTCGAAAAGTGGCGTGATTGGTTTGAGCTGAGTATGCACTTTTACTTTTCTGGCATAGTAATATTTTAAAAAAAAAAGGTTCTGTTGGTATACTGATGATATTGTCGGGGTAGCGTTATATTTGAAACACGTGTGTTTTAAATATTTCAGCACCGATATGCGAAATAATGAGAAATTCGTTTGTGTCTGACTTCCTCCAACTTGAAGTTTAAGTGTTTATTAATTTTCTGCATTTAATTGTGTTAATAGGTCATGTTTGAACAATTTGGGATTGAATATTCCTAATCTGGTTAGTTACATCCCCAATTCTATATCTTCTATATATTTGGTAAACTGTTGTAAATTAAAAACGAGTGCTTCTATCATTTCTTTTTGTTCCTCGTCTTCTCTCATCGCGTTTATATCTTCTATGCCTTTTGATTATAGTTTCTATTACGTGATTAAGCTCGTTTACTTGTACTGTGCTTTCTTCTAAGTTATTATTTTTTTTCTTTAAGTTCTTCCTTGTCGTTTTCATTTAATGTACGAAAATTATATTTATGTTCCTATAAGGTTTATTAAATCTCTCTTTCTACGTCTAATGATTTTTAGTCTGTTTCTTTCCCAATTTAAATTCTCTACTGAGTACATAATTTGTACGTTTTTTTTGACGTTTTCTGTCTACTTTATTATATTGTCATATGTATGTTTGCTCTGTTTTAGTTAAGTTTGTGGTTAAACAATGGTATTCGTAGTTAGTAGTTAGGTAAATTGTAACTGTCTAAAATATTAGCATCCGTTGTCCGACTTTATCGGGTTAATGTCGAAGTTTTTTCCTTTTTAGGTGTTAAATAATAATATTAAAATCAATGTTAACAGTTGTATTTTTATTTGTTCCAGTTGGCCTGTAATTTTATCGAATTTGCTTACATTAATTATTTTTTCTTTCAAAACTTTGATTAGTATTGTACTATTTTTCTACCTGTGTTTGTTTCTTTGTAATGTTTATTATCAATTTGTCTTATTTCTCCTGTTTTCTTAAAATATTTGTCTTCTTTGATGTTACTAACGGTGCTTGTCTGAAACTAGTATCGAGCTAATAGTTACTTCGTGTTTTGTTTAAGTTGTCTACATTTGTATTTGTTGTATTGTATTACTCTGTGTACCGTACTCTGGTGGACCTGCGTAAATAAATATATCTGCTGGTAGTGTTGTGTTTTGTTTTATGATTATACGTACGGAGGATTGTTTCAAAGCTAGTTAGTTTGTCTTATATGTTTAATTGTTATTAATGATTCTTAATTTTCTATTAACTGTTTTATGAAATCTTTCTACGTCTGAAATACCAAATGTGTAATGCGGCGGATATAAATGCTGAATCTTTATCTGCCTTGATTTCTATTGGTTTGCCCATTTCATTTAATAACTTGGTCAGAGCTCGTTTTGCTTCTAAACAGTTTCTGATTTTACTAACGAACTCGAACCTACGACCAAAGAGATAAGACCTAAAGTACTTAGTGGCCCAAAAAAATATAGCTAGTAATATATTTTTCGAGCTTACTTCTAATAACGCATAAGTATTTTTACCTGCCCCAATTTATATTTCAACTTGATGGAATTTTGGATCATTATTAGGATTGTTTAATTATTAAAATTTTAACAGGTTTATTTTTAGCTATATTTATTTATCTATTTATTTATTTATTTTTTTAATGTCATCTATTAACAGTCGACCAAAATTTGAAAGTAACAATACAATTTTTAATATAAATTAAAACTGAAATAATATAATTTAAATTTAAAATGAAATATTTGAGCAAAAAATTTATGTAAATATTTGGGGTGTTCAAAATGAGAATATTAAATGATACAACATTTGTTGCGAGGATTGGGAAAAACCCAGAAAAACCCAATCAGATCACTAGGATTAGTAAAGCAATTACGTGCAAGTTACTACGTGCTAAAAAGTTAAGGATATGGTTCTTAATCGTACCAAAAGAGGACTCTGAGTTGAAGACTCGAAAAAGTCTGTTATAGTCAACACAGAGAACTCGAAAAGGTTCGTGCAGAGAGTAGTTAGTATTACAAGAATTTAGAGAAAGTGGTGTGAAGTTTCGAGTACGTCTCAAAGGTACAGAAAAGTTAATTTGGCTTAATAGCAGAGATGAGTAAATTTTGCCAATTATTAATTTATGTAAAAATAGAACTCACAGCATCATGCGACGGTTAGTAAGAGATGGGAGGTTAATTAATTGCAATCTACTGTGGTATGAAGGCAAATCAGTACCTGGAACCTAGTTAAATCCCCGAAGAGCAAAAAGAAGAAGCTTCTTTTGAACTGACTCAATTCTGGCTTGGTGTACCGAATATTGAGGAGACAACACACAAGATCCGGATTCCAGAATAGGCCGAACAAGAGAAGTATATAGCAGCTTAGTCGTTTAAGGGTCGTCAAATTCCTTAGACCATCGTTTGATATATCCAAGAGATTGAGTCGCCTTGTTGACTGTAAGCGCGATATGTTTGTCAAATTTTAGTCTATGATCGAGAAGAATTCCCAAATCGGTGACACAGTCTTATCTCAAGAGAAACCCGATCGAGCATGTAATTAAATGTGAGAGGCGTATTTCTATGGAATGACATAACCTTACATTTAGAGCAATTCAGAAACAACAAGTTGCATTTACACGTATATTAGTACATAGGAGTGAAGGAAAATAGACGGGAGATCGTTAATAAATAAATTAAAAAGTAATGGACCAACAAAGACAAGCTTAAACAGTGAGGTTTTAAAATTAACTTTTTGGGTTCTACAAGAAAGATATTCGGAAATCCACATAAGAAAGCTGGAAGTCCGATAGTACTGTGTTTTTTAAGGAAGAGATAGTGGTTAACGGAATCGAAAGCTTTGCTGAAATCTGTGTAAATGACATCAGTCTGCATTTTGTTCTGAAAACCTTTGATAACAAGGGAGGTTATCTCAAGTAAGTTAGTAGTAGTCGATTTCCATTTTACGAAACCATGTTGGCAGGGTGAAATGATAGAGCTACATGAGTGTTGTAGTTGAGATGTTATCAACTTCTCAAACCCTTTAGGCATCGCGGATAATTTGGAAATGCCCCTATAGTTTTTAACATCTGACTTTGAACGATGTGTAAGAAGAGGAATTATAAATGATTCCTTCCAAATGGTTTGGGAAAGAGCACGAGTTAACAGAAAATTCAAATAATTTAAGCAAGAGCTTACATAGAGAATCAGCACAGTACCTAAGTACACATCCTGGTACTCCATCTGGGCCTGGTGAATAACCTGGCTTGTTTAAGTTAAGTTCGGTCCAGGATCACAGGACTAAAAATGCAGTTAGACTTCGGTAAGGTATACGGATAAGGGGAATTAGGAAGAAAGTTAGAAGATGAATAAATAGTTTGGAAGAATTCTGCAAAAAGATCGGCTGAAACCTGATCAGTATTTGCTTTCATGTCTTCATAAGAAACAGATGAGGGCAGTAAGGAAGTTTTTCGTTTATTATTGACAAAGTTGTATAACTGCCTAGGATTCTGATCAAATTGCAAACGACAACGAATTAGGTAATTATTGTAACAACGCGAATTGCAAACAACAAAATTTGTTCTGGCGATAACATAACGAGAAAAATCTAAAGGATTATTCGAACTCTTAAATCTTTTATAATATCTAGACTTTACATTTTTAAGCATTGCTAATTCTGTAGAGAACCAATGAGGTCTATTAGTTCTCCTGGGAAGTTCATCTGGAACGCATTGGTCAAAAAGTGATTTTATAATATTATAAAAGATTGAAGTAGCACTGTTAATGTCAGTACAAGAGTACAGTTGCGACCAGTTTGTTTCTAAAATTAATGAATTAAGTTTTATAAAATCTGTTTTACGGAAACAGCGTGATTTAACGACCGAGTTAATATAACAAATATGCTCACATGTAGGCAGTTGTCTAAAAACTAAGTCTAAAGTAGGATGATAGGGGTCTTCGGGGACAACTAAAGGACAAGTTTGTATTACACTACTAGAAAAAGGATCCGATGCAAAAATAAGGTCAAGTAGACGACCATTACAGTTTCGAACCGGATTAATTTGAGAGAGAGACATCTGTAAAAGCGAATTGATAAATTCGTGAGATGTGGATGGCATCAAAACATTTGGGGCATCAGACCATACCACATCCGGCATATTAAAGTTACCAAATACAAAGAGGTAATCACTACTAGAAAGTAGTGACGAAATGGACTCAATAGCAGAAATATGCTCTAGGTATACAGACAAATCGGACTGTGGTGGACTATAAGAGCTCGTTATATATATAGAAAAATTTTTATATATAATTTTAACGGCAATCATTTCAATGTTAGTTAGGCAAGGAGAAAAAATAGATTCTGATAGAAGATCAGAGTCTACAGCAATAAGGACACCACCGGGCTTTAGCCAGGTTTCAGTAAAGATAATAATGTTAGCATCAAACGAAAAACTGTCTACATAAAGCTTATTAAGTTTTGAGTTAAGCCCTCTAACATTCTGATACGTTATGAAAAGTGTAAGTTTTTGGCTACATTGTTAAAAGATGAGGATGAAGTAGATAAAGAAGGCAGAGCAATCGGAGGCCGATTTCTTCTCTTTGACTCAAACTCTTTTATAATTAAGTCTTTCGCCCAGAAGTTTTTGCAACATATAGTGTTGAATGCTTCTGTCGGAATACTAATTTTAAAAGAGCTAATTTCTCTGGCATAACTAAATCTAAGTTTATCAACAGATAAATCAGATAGTTTTGACTTCGATTGGATGTAGGACTTAACATCGTCAATCGAAGTGTCAGGGGCAAGCCTAGAGATGAAAATTTGTTTTTTAGTTGGGACAGCTATCAGGGGCTTAGCAGCCCAAATTGCATGAAGGGGAATAGATACGGACAATGTCTTGGGAGAACAAAGAGCAGTGTTGCTCACCGACGAATCAGTTGCAATCACGCTCTTAGATCCCCTAATAGGAGAAGGCGAATAATAACTCGTAGGCTCGACAGTATCTGAATAATTGTGGGAAATCGGGCAAGGTGTAGGCAAAAGGTGAGGAGTTAAAAATTGTGGTGTCGCCGAAGAGACTGGTGTAGACAGCATTACACTCTTCGGCTCAGGTGGCATGGATGACAATTTTAAATTATTAAAATTATCATCCAAGCTCTGGAAATCACCATGTATGTAGTTTGGTAAATGCTGCTCGGAGAATATTAAAGCCCTGTCTTGTCTGCCTCATGAATTTTAATTCAGCCTCGCGTCAAGAGTCGCAACACCATCTAAGTCCAGACTTACTGGAAATATAATCCTTCACTTTGGTTGCATAACTAGCACATTTAACATATGCTATATTGTCACACAACCAACAATAAATTAGTTCAGCCTTGGAATCGGACTGACATTTAAAATTTTTAATGCAGCAGACCGACATAATGATAAGTGAAATGAAAATTAAAAAATAAAAAGTAATACAAAACGAGTCAAAAATAACAAATACCCTGCACAAGAAAGGGAAAAACAAGAAACAAAACAAATGCACGAATACTCAAAATCAAACAAAAAAAAATAGCGCTGGGACGCAAGCAATGCAGTTAGCACAAGAACGAGAGAAAAAGAAACTGAGAGAGAGCGGCAAACACAAAAAGCAACTACAAAAAACAGTGTTAGTATGCTTAAATGCATGCAAATAAGAAAGAGCGCTAAAACGAAACTGTTAGTGAGCAAGCTAACTGAAAGTAACAATAACTTACGTTTGCGCGAGAGTGCATCGACACTAAAATAAAAAAGCAAAATTAAAACTTACAGATGAGGTAAAAATTATTATTAAAAGAGTTAAAATCTACTTTAAGCACTTGAAATAGTAACACAAATAGGCGGACGATGTATCGCACTAAACAAAATAGTTTTATAAGGAAAAAATTAATTATTTAAACACAAATAAACAAAATAAAAAATATACGACGAGCACAGATAAACACAACCGTCTACGACAAAGCACAATAGATCGTTATGTTATGTTATACATTACACAACCGATGTAAATTAAGCATTTAATAAAGTAAGTTCATGTTCATTGAGGGTTCTACTTGCGTAGCATATTCGTTTTTGATCTTGTGAAAGAACTGCGCCTTAGGCGATGTTTTATCGAAATTGGGACAAGCTAATATTGGTTCAGAATTTATAAGTACTTTTAGCTGTGCTGAAACATATTCTTCTTCTTTTATGTTGATGGATGTCCAAGAAATGATTTGATTTCTTTTGGTGTCTTTGGTATGGGAATAATTTTTAAAATAGCACTGATTTTAATTGGATTTGGCTTAAGTTGTGATTATGTGACTTAGAAATTCCATTTATTTTCTCATGAACTCTCATTTGTCTAACCACAATTTTAAGTTTTGTAAATATCCTTTGTAATGATAATATATGTTCTTCCAATGAAGTGAACAGATTATAAAATCATCCAGGTAAACCAAATAATCTTTGAAAATCAATTCCTCTAAAAGATTGTTCATGCAACGTTGATACGTTGCTGAAGCATTCCTTAGGCCAAAAGGCATATTAGTAAACTTGTAATGGCCATGTTTAGTAGAAAATACTCTTCTTAGGAATTGAACTGGCGTTCATTTGAATCTGGTGAAAGACTTTTGCTAAATCAAAAGCAGTGTAGTATAAACATTTTCCGAGCTTATCCAAAATTTCGTCCATGATTGGAATTGGGTATGTATCGTTGACAGTGATTTCATTAAGATTGATGTAGCCTATAACTAACCTGAATTTTTGTTTGCCTGAAGCATCGCTTTTTTTAAGCGATCCCGATTGGTGCACGGTATTGTAACTTAGATTTTCGGATGCAGTAATATTTTTGACACCTGACGTTTCACTTCCTCGTGGTGTATCTGTGCGCACTTGTACGGTTTCTATAAATTGGATTTTCGTGTTTAGTTTGGATAACGTGCTTTATAGTGGTGAAAGTTATCTTTATCACTTTTCCTGTACTGAATATCGCGAAATTCAAACATACCCTTTTTTTAATTTTTAGTTTCTTCATTATTTAAATGTCCTAATCTGTATTCGTTACATTCATATAATTCGTTATTGATTGCGTCATTGGATGCTTCGTCGTCTTTTGTGTGTGGATCGAGGCACTCCCAAACGGCCCCGTCTTCATTGTATGTATTTTAATGAAAATTCAAAATTACCTTTAATAAATGTTTCCTTGCCATTGTCATATTTCGCTTTTCATGCTTTTAGGTATTTTTTACCTAATACCATAATTACGTGTGAAGAAAAATTACGTGTGAAGAATTTTTGGTGGGTTGGGCATAGCTTGCTTGGCTATAATCTATACTTTCTTTTATTTATATTGTACCATTTATAGCCTGTACTTTTCTTTTGATCGGATGTATTTTAAAGTTACAATGATTTTTAATCAGAATATTTATTGTTGAACCTGTGTCGATAATGAATTTCAGGCGAACATTGTTCATTGTGATTATGTCTTGTCTTGTGCTTTGTCTTTTAACAGGTGAATTAGGTCCACTTGTGCATACATGATTTTGTTGGTAGATCATAGGGTTCTACATCCTACCTTGATTTAAATTTTTCTGAATTGCTCATACAATTTCCCATTATCTTCATGATAATTTTGGGGTCTATTCTGTCCTTGTAAGTTTTGATTTGATTGATAATTGTTTTCCTACATTCTTGCGATATATTGTCCTTCTCTTTGTACTACATTTTTTTGATATAGTTGTTCTATCATATCTATTTAGTGTAAATTACAATATTTTGTAGTTGCGTGGGTTTTTTGTTTTTCACTGAGAACTGGACTTTCAAATTTTGTTGACTCAGTTTATTAGTTGCGATTATTTGCAAAATATATTCATGTAGTGTTCTTTAGCGGATTTGATTTGGGTGTTTTTTCAAAATTCACTTCTGTTCTTGGTGGACCTGGGGCGATAGTTGTCCTTAAAGGGTTCTCTTTTTTCACAAATGTAAACCGGCGTTTTACACACTTTTTTCAAATCCTACTGGCTGCGCCAATTAAAAGTCTAGAACTTCGATAATGCAAAAAAAAAACGAATATTTTTCATAATTTTTTCAAAGATACAATTCTTATGAGTTATTCTGAACCAGAATGTTGGTGCTTTAATTCTAACTGATTATTGATACGTATCGCGAAGCTTAGCAAACCTCAGCTTCGCTTTGGTGTCGATGTAGACGATTATGGGACGGGTTCACCAGGCTTGGCATAGTATTTTTCCTTCTTGGGATTATCGTTATAAATTCACTTTTCATGTCCAGTCACGATCCGGTGCAAAAATCCTTCCTTTGATGTCTTTCAAAAAGCAGTTCCAAAGTGTAAAATCGCCTTTCGACATCTCTCGGCTTCACCTCGTATTTCCAATTTCCTTGCCTTTGAATAAATCCCAATTGTTTTAACCGAAAGAAATTTGCTTGCTGAGGCACTCCCAACGATTCTGCGAGTTCAGTTTGCATTTGGCACCGATCTTGATCCAATATAGCCTCCAAATCCTCATCGTCAAACTTTTTGGGTTGGCCAGGACGCTCTTTGTCTTCAACGCTAAAATCACAGTTTTGAAGCGTCAAAAGCGCTCTCTGCATGTCTTATCAGTTGGACCAGATTCACCATAAACTTCCACAAGCATTCGATGGGTTTCAGCTGCACTTTTCTTCCCATTAAAAAAGATAATCAAAACTTCCCGCAAACGTTGTTTATTTAACACAAATTCAGACATTTTCGAAGAGGGAAAAACCATTGTTGTGGTCAAAAACAGAGGCTGATGCACACTAATTATTATTGACAGATGTCAAACCTTCCCAATGGAATATGTATACACTTCCAAGATTGGCCACAACATACAGGTGGAGCCATCATGCAAGTATTGAGAAACCAAATAAACTTTAAAGTGCACATGTTTTATGATAATTCAGTTTTTCATTTCAAACATCTTGCATACATTAAAAAATTTTTATAAATCAATTTGATGATGAGAATGATAATTACGCAAAATGAATCAAATCTTTTCACAACTGATTTTGAACTTAATAGAAATATAAAATTAAGATTACTTACTAATGACATCAAGTCTTAAGCGTGTATTATACGTTTGCGCTTTTAGAAAATCCACTCGACACCGATATGTTCCAGAATCATTAAGTTGTGCTTTTTCGATTAAAAGCCCTCCTGGCTTATTTTCAATATCGAATGAAGCTCTACCTCCAAAAACTGTTTCGTCCGACCATCGCTTATAAGCTTTTGAAGTACCAGCACGCATATCCACACTATAAAATATATAAAATAGTTAAAGGTGAATATTGTTTTACTTAGCTTTCTTTTAATAAATGTACTTTAATTATGTAATAATAAACCTTGACATCAAAACACAATTTATGAAAAAATGTAAACGAAATCTGCTATTTGTTTTATTTTTTTTTATGATTTGCTTTTTTGATAACTTTTCAAAAACTTTCACACAAAATATAAAAAACTTTACATTTTCTGAGAGCTATACACGTGCCTTTTAATCAATCAAACTCAGTATAAATTGAAATATGAGTGTTTTTTTTAATGAAAATTAGCTTATCAAGTCACTGTCTCTTGTATACACAACTGAATTAACTTCACATTGTTTTTTATTTTTTATTGTTAAATGTTGAAGAAGAGTCAAAATCGATATCCTAGATTACTGCTGATAATCTCTTGTCAGGCGCTTCATGCGCAAGTGGTTTTCCTCGCGTAGCTTACGAGACAAAAACTACACTCGGCAGGGGCAACAAACATTTCAGAGAGATGATTCAAAGCTTAAAGAGGAAACCCTTCAATAGGTTTCTTGCAGATATCGAATTCGGAGACCCTCTTCACAACCTATGGCAGGTCACAAAACATATTAAAATACCCACTAGAAGACCAGCTGCTGTACAAGATGCAATCAGAGACTGGTCCCGTACTGTTCAGAAGACAGCTGACGACTTTGCAGAACTGTACAATACATACACGCCATTCGGTGGATGCTTCCTGGAAGTCGAAGAAAAGTGGAAATGTGCTGAGGTTATACTCATTTTGAAGCCTGGAAAACCTGAAACCAATATCGACTCTTATCGCCCCAATTGCCTCTCAGTATGGCCTCTCAGTATGGATTTCTGATATGTTCAGTAACAGACAGTTTTATAGAAGGTGTGGTGATGCAATATCAAACAATAAGAGCATCCGAGGTGGAGTTCCACAAGGTAGCGCCTTGCACCAAATTTTGTACACAATATACACAGCCGACTTTCCTGTCATCCTAGACCGGAGTTTTTAGCCGGCGTTTTGAGCCTTAGCCAACACCCATTAGAAAGCTTCGTTCACTATCCAGCATCAGCTGGACTCTGTCAATATATGGCTGGAAAGATGGATTATTACAGTCGACTCCGAAACATCCATCCACATCACTTTTGCACTGCGCAAGGGGACTGTCCACTGGTTTACCTCGACAGCTTAGGAAGCTTCTCAAAAATATCTGGAGATCCTAGTTGACATGGCAAACCCACCTTCTCAAACGCTGCTACTGGCTGATTGGCAGGCACTCCAAGTTGAGCCTACGTGTGAAGCTGCAAATTCATAATGCCATTATAAAACCAATGTGCATATACGGAAAACAACTCTGGGGCTCCACCACTATGAACATTCAGCTTCCTCCCAATTTAACTTTTACCTACCCAGCCTACTTCACTCAACCATCAATAAGTGGCGATAAATGTAATAAATATAAACATATCTAGTGGTAAATGTAATATATCCTTGTCAATGTCCTGTCACAAAGGTTTAACTATTAACTGTATTAAATAAAAAGTTACACCGTTAAAAAAAAAAAACGATAGTACGCAGTAAATTATGTTTTCGTTTAGTATTGACAAAGTTGTAGACCTGTCTAAAATGTAGAGTAAATTGCAAACAATTATAAATTATTATATATATATATATATATATATATATATAAGTATTTTTCGAACTCTGAAATATATATTTTTTATATCGCGACTTAACATTTTAAAGCATTGCTAATTCTTTAGACAACCAAGGAGGTCTATTAGTCTTCCTAGGAAACTCTAGAGGTCCGCACTGGTAATAAAGAGAATTTATACATTATAAAATATTTGTTACGAAAACAGGGCATTTTGAGACAAATTTAGCTGAAAAAATGGGCTCACATGAAGGCAGTTCAAGCACTAGGTGAAAGACAAATTGTACAACAGTACTAGGAAAAGGCTCCGATGCACAAATAAGGTCAAATAAACGATCATTACAGTTTCGAATTGGAATAATTTAAGAGAAAATAATCTCTAAGATTTTACTAATACCTTAGAGTTTAAACTTACGATTAACATGCATACATATAAATTTATAATTAAAATATACGTCACATACTTATTTTAGTGGAAGTTCATGTTTCATCATGTAAACTCAACGCACTGTAATAAAAAAAATAATTTATGACCAATTGTATGCATGTCAAGATTAAGATGTGACCCAAGTTCGTACTCGTACAGGAAATATAACCCGACCCTATCAGCGAGTTGCATCCCGTTGGTCGGGTTAAAGTAGTGATAAGAATTGAGTAAGTACGATCTGTGGTATAAAAGAGCTAGAAATTGTAAGAATAAAATAAGTATTCTTCGAGTTTCTCACTTATAATCATCGTCTCATTTACATGATCCTTCGAGCCTTCATTTGTCTCCCCCACCAGTGGTAAAAGACGGAGTCTTCTTTGAAATGCTTCAGAAGGAGGAGTATACTGTGAGTTGCTCCCGATGGAACATCGTTTCATTGACATGGTCCTTCAAACCTTCCTTTGTCTCCCTCAACAGTGGTAAGAAGGAGGAGTATACCACGGGTGGCTCCCGAAGGAACATTGATTCATTTACATGGTCCTTGTTTTCCCCTACCAGTGGTAAGAAACAATGAAGTGAAAAATCCAGCATCCTGAACATAAATAAGGTTGCTTAAAAAAATAAATAAAGTGCTCTGTCTCCCCCACCATTGGTAAGAGACAGGGTGTTTGTTACCGAAATTTCTACTAGGTCTGTCAACCAAACATAATATAACAGCAGCGCAGCCAATTTCCAACAGGTGCCGCATCTGCACCAATAAATATACTCAAAATAACTGTAAAATAAGTAACTGTAAAGCAACGGCAACATAACATGCAGAATCACGCAGATCAAGCGGAGCTGTCGCCCGTTGCTTTGTGCATTGATTCTCTGTGTATTCAGCTGTTCGTTCGCTATCAAGAGACTAAGGTTCGTGTATTTGAAGTGCTCTAATTTTGTATTTTCTAACAGTTATAACATTACAGATTTTTAAAGTGACGACTTGTACACACCACAATATAGACCGATTTGATTAATAAATAGTGGATAACAGCCAACGTGCCATTATTGTTTATTTTATCTGTTTCACTATTTGTGGTGCTGCGTTACTAAAAAACTCGTCGAGCGAGCAACAATTCTTTAAAAATCCTATTAAGAGAATTGTCTAACCAATGCTTTAAAAATCATAGGCAAAGAATTGGCTAACCAATTCTGTGGAAACGTACGCAATTCCCTACGGGACCGAGTTGCTGCGTACTTCAGCAAGGAAAATACAACAAAAATACGAAGTTCTTGAACAAGTGAGTCCACGTGCGTAAGTTACGCAACAGCTATGGCATCGGCAGTTGCTATTCATGTACCGCGACGGACAATAAGAGCATGCTCACATGCTACAAGTGTTCAAGTCAATATCACTTAATATGCAGTGGATCGGATAATAGCGTTTCCACGAGCACCTGGTTGAACGCAACATGCGAAAAGCCTCAACATAACCTGCAAAACGGGACTTCATCTACGACAGGTGTACATAACCTCACTCCTGAACTAGCATCGGTAAACACTGAAAACGTGTCACATGCTACGATCATGCAGCATAACAAGGACGACGAGGAGCTTATAGAGGAACCAAGGCAGGAAGAGCAGCAACTTTTATTGCAGCAACTGGAAGAAGAAATGTGCATCGAAAAGGAATTCTTGCGTCGCAAGTACGCCTTGCTACGCGCAATCGGACGGATTATCGCCAGATTATCAGCCTTCCACCAATATGATAAATCGTGTGAACGCATTGATCATATGTCTGTCGGATGCAGCACTCCGCAGGCGTGCTCTAAAAATACGGATGTGCCCTACAACGCTAGGGGCATAGCTCCACAACAACAAACCGCTCGGTTATCACTACCGAGAGACTTGCCAATCTTTAATGGAGACCCCAAAGATTGGCCACTATTTCTCAGCTCCTATGAGAACAGCTTTAAGATCGCCGGCTACAGCAATGAGGAAAATATGATCCGCTCGCAGAAATGCCTCAAAGGGAAGGCGTTAGAGACCGTGCGAGACAGCCTAACCTTTCCAGACATGCTGCCTGATGTTGTACGCACGCTAAAAATGTACTTTAGGCGTCCGGAACACATAATAAAGGTGCTGATGGACAACGTTCGTAATCTGACCTCACCAAAGGGTGAACTGGAGCTGCTCATCGAATTTGCATTTGCAGTTAAAAATATTTGTGCAACCATGAAAGCTAGTTAGTTAGACGCACACTTAAATAACCCGACGCTGTTGCAGGAACTCATCGAGAAGATGAGACCGGATATGATGCTGGATTGGGCAATACATTCCAAATCCGTGAGCAGTCCAAATCTGCAGCCTTTGGCGGATTGGTTATTTGAGCTAGCAGATGCCGCACGTCGAGTATCAACGCCAAATATAGCTCCAGTAACTAATTAAAGTGGAACACGCAGAGCGGCACTAAACACACATTCAGCAACCAAAAGCGAGGATACACATCGCGTCATATGCATTAAATGCGAAGGTCCGCTACAGTCTCGCCACGTGCGTCAGCTTCAAGGGTATGTCTGTAGCGTCCAGGTGGGAAGTAGTGCAATCTAATCTAATGTGCGCGCAGTGTCTCAAAAAGCACAAAGGATCATGATGAATCAAAAGGTCTTGCCATGTAAATGCGTGCAACGAGAAGCACAATACTCTTCTCCATGTGTACCAGAGAGCACCAGCAACGAGTGTCCTTCACAGCCATCGTAAGCCGCAACTTCAAGAGGGAAAACATTCTTCAGAATCGTCCCAGTAATGCTACATGGAAAGGCGAAATCAATCGACGTTTATGCCTTTATGGATGACGGATCGACGCTGACGCTCATGGAGGATAGCCTGGAATACGAACTGGGCGAACAGGGCGTCGCAAGCCCACTCTACATAGCCTGGACTGGAGAAGTAACACGACATGAGCCCCAATCAAAGAAAATAAATTTAAAGATCTCAAAGCAGTGCCGAGGAGCCAAAGTGTTTCAACTTAAAGACGTACACACAGTCAAAAATCTGGGCATGTTCGCTGAGACAATGCATGCGGAGCAAAAAGACTTAAATATCCGCATCTCAAGGGACTACCTTTACCAAGCTTTGTGAAAGCAGTCCCTCAAATCATAATTGGAGTCAATAACCCAAATCTCCTCTCTTCGTTTAAAGTGCGTGGGGGAAAATGGCAGCAGCCAATTACCGCAAAGACGAGATTAGGATGGACCGTGTTCGGAGGGTCAAGCAGGTCAGATGGTAGATTCAACCTTCACACGATGTCAATGTGACCAGGACCTACACGAGCTGGTGAAGAAGTGCATGCTGTCTGAGGAACATGTACCCCAGAACACAATCACAACGTTAGAAGAAAAGCGAGCCGTGCAGATTCTGGGAAAATCAACTACACACGACGTTGATAAGTACACCGTGGGACTACTATGGAAGGATGATCATCGCCAGTTCCCCGACAGCATGCCTACGGCAATGAAAAGAGTAACATGTCTACAAAGAAAAATTGCTGGTGACTCTCAGCTCCCCGCCGAACTTAATAAACAGATGAATAATCTCATCGATAAAGGCTACGCCAAAAGGTTGAGTGAAAGCGCCGTGGTAGTCACCAACAAGAATGTATGGTATCTGCCGATATTCACCGTACGCAAGCCACACAGGCCTGAGAGAGTGCGATTAGTGTGGGACGCCGCCGCTAAGTCATTAGGATCCTCACTTAACGACTACTTATTGAAAGGACCAGATCTACTTGTACCGCTGCTCAAGATCATGTACAACTTCAGGATGCGAGCCATCGGAGTATCTGGAGATATAGCCGAAATGTTCCACCGTATTGCAGTACGAGAGGAAGACGCCCAGGCACAACGTTTTCTGTGGCGCTCGCGAGACAGGGGCTATAGAGGTCTACCAACTACACGTCCTCACATTTAGAGCTACTTGCACACCCTGCATTGCGCACTATGTGCGCGACTTGAACGCTAAAAATCACGCTAACGAGTTTTGTGCTGCATCCAAGGCAATCACCAACTACCACTATGTGGACGACTACATAGACTCTAGCAGTACTGTAGAGGAAGCTATCACCCTAGCAAAAGAAATCCGAGAAGTTCACGCATGTGGTGGCTTTCACATGCGTAAATGGTGTTCAAACTTAAAGGAAGTCTTATCTGCGCTTGACGAGATGTCTAGCCAAGATGAGAAGAACTTTTGCAACAGTGAAGAGCTACACGCGCAGACAAAAATATTGGGTATGCAATGTAACCCAAACCAAGACGCATTCACATATGCGCTTAAATTTGTGCGCATAAAGCGTAACATTATATCGGCCAACATTGTGCCGACCAAAAGAGAAGTACTGCAAGTCCTGATGTCCGTTTTCGACGCCATGGGTTTCGTCTCATGCATCATGATGTACCTACTCTACTCCAAAACATCTGGCGAATGAATATAGATAACGCCGGCATTACAGGATATGTGGCGAACCTGGCTTTCATTTGAGCATGAGTGTAAAGATTTTCTTCGACTCGTTTCAGCGTAGCGCCTCTGCGCCAGCTATCCATACCGCGGCTTGAACTTCAGGCGGCGGTCACTGGCGCTCAACTACTAAGGAGCATAAAAGACCAGCATGAGATTCAAATCCAGCAGTGTCATCTATGGTCGGACTCAAAAACCGTCCTAGCAGCCTCGTCGATATCAACAATTTGTAATGTTCAGAGTTGCAGAAATCACGGAGCTCACGAAGGTCAACGATTGGCGATGGGTGCCAAGCAACTTAAACGTAGCAGATGTCGCCACGATACATGCCTACAAGCAATGGTTTGACGGCCCCAATTTTCTGAAATTGCTGCTTTCAGCCTGGCCGGAAAAAACATTGACAACTCGGAAGTCAGGAAAGAATTGCACCCGCGATTCCTGCACATACGAGAGGAACTTGCACGACCCAACTACGAGTACTACTCTACTGGAACCGGCTGTCACGAGCAATCGTATATTGGCGTCTCTACAAGGAGAAGCTACTTGACTTGACGGTGGATCATATTGTCAACGCCAAAAGATTCATATACCGGACCACGCAACTGCAATATTTGTAGACGCGTACACAGCCATCCGCAAAGGACAAACTGTCCGCCGCAGTAGCTCGTTGTGGAGACTTCAACTCTACATAGACGACTATGGCGTGATGCGTGTACGCAACCGCGCTCGGGGCTACACGAGCTTCACTAAGGACCTAGTCGAATTATCACCAGAACATTGGGTCACGAAACTGATAGTGCATCACTATCACGAAAAGAATTTTCTCATCAACCACAAAACAACCATAAACGACGTAAGGCAAAATTTCTCAGTTACGAAATTAAGACCTCTTCTTAAAGGTGTTCGCCGTAATGCCACAATTATTGGCGCCACTAACACGAGCCAGACAGGAAGCTATAGCCCCGAATCATCTACTACTGTGGTCATCAAATGGCGAAAAGCCGTTCTGCAAGGCTGAAGAAATTGACTATACGTGCACTCTGTGGTAAAGCGAGATGTTCGCTAACCTGTTTTGGAGTCGATGGGTCAAAGAGATGCTACCTAACATCACCAGGAGAATGAAATGGTATCAAAACGTCAAGCCAATCGCCGTAGGAGATATAGTTTTGATCGTCGATGAGAATCAGCATCGAAACACCTGGACAAAATGCCGTGTCATCGAGGTAACTACCGCAGAAGATGTCCATCCGTGAGGTACGGCGCGGAAAGGTCCAGACACCGAATGGCGTTCTATCCCGGCCAGCAGTCAAGTTGGCAGTCCTTGACATCGGTATATGTACTGAGTAAGCTCCTGCGTCCGCTTACTGGGAGGGGAATGTTACCGAAATTTCTACAAGGCCTGTCAACCAAACATAATATAACAGCAGCGCAGCCAATTTCAAACAGGGGCCGCAGCTGCATCAATAAATATACGCAAAATAACTGTAAAATAAGTAACTGTAAAGCAACAGTAACAGCACATGCAAAATCGCGCAGATCAAGCGGAGCTGTCGCCCGTTGCTTTGTGCATTGTGTATTCAGTCTGTGTATTCAGTTGTTCGTTCGCTATCAAGAGACTGGGGTTCGTATATTTTAAGTGCTCTAATTTTGTATTTTCTAACAGTTATAACCTGACAGATTTTTAAAGTGACGACTTGTACACACCACAATATAGACCGATTTGATTAATAAATAGTGAATAAGAGCCAACGTGCCATTATTGTTAATGTTATCTGTTTCGCTATTTGTGGGTGCTGCGGTGCTAAAAAACTGGTCGAGCGAGTAACAGTATTAATAAATCAAACAGCAATTGTTCCTAATAATTTGTAAATACTTGGCAATGCAAGCCAGTATTTACAAAACAGTAGCAGTACACCATTGCAAGTGGCAGTGGAACGTGTACTAGGTAAAAAAAGGAAAACCGACAAAACCAAGAACGCATTGCTAAAAAGATCGACTTCAACAAGGTAGCAGCAGAAGCGATAACGGCCTAAGGCATAGACGGCTAGCCACATTATCAACTTCAGGAACGGCTACAGCAACAGTACCGGGCAGCAAAGACGGCTACAGCAACGGGTACGGCTACAGCAACGGGTACGGCGACAGCAGCACCAACGGCGACAGCAACGTCGACAGCAGCGGGGATAGCAGCCACAACAGCAGTCGGCAGCAAAAGTTAAAAAACTTTGTCCATACTGTTTTCACCAACAATGAGGATAAGGATTCTGATATTGATGAAGCGGATGGTGAGGCAAATGAAACGGCCGCTTCTGTCAATGCCAATAACAAGGAAGCTGAGAAACTAGAAGAATCGCAAGCTAGGGGTAAGAAGAGAAAGTATGATGGTTAATTTTACCATTATCTATCTACAACTGTATCGTCTTTGTATGTTATACAATTAACAAAAAGAAAACTGCATACCATAGCCTCTGCCGCAGAATGGCAGAATGTTCAGCACAGAACATAAATTAAGAAAGTACTATAGGATGAGATAACATGCCACAACCTTTGCGGGCACTTGGCAGAACTTTCGTTAAACATGCATACACATAAATTCATAATTTAAATATACGTGACATAGATCTTTTAGTGGAAGTACATTTTGGAACATGTAAGCACAATACACCGTAATAAAATATATAATTTATGACCACTTGTATGCGTGTCAAGATTACGGTGTGACCCAAGTACGTTCACGTAAAGGAAATATGACCCGACCCTATCAGCGAGTTGCATCCCGTTGATCGGGTTAAAGTAGTGAGAAGAATAGATTAAGTATAAAAGAGTAAGAAGTAAAAGAACTAGGGTTTGTAAGAATAAAATTAGTATACTTCGAGTTGCTCACTTTTGAAGATCGTTTCATTACACTTAGTGAGAAGTGAATGGTATCAAAACACAAAGAAAATCAGTCCATACCACAGCTCACAAGTTAGAGTCAAACTAATTATAACTACAATAGAAAATTATTTCGCTGTAAGATCAGAATCGGAAACATCAATAAGAACACTACCTCTTTTACGTAACAGACGATCGCATTTAAGAGAGGTTTACCTACAGCAAAAGACAGAAAAATTAGAAATTTCGGGCCTGAATCAGGTTTAAGTAAAGATTGGAAATTAAGATAAGTGATTAAAGACTAAACCAAATGCAAGGGCAATGTACTGAAGCAAACATCTAAAATCGTATCATTTGTTGAAGTATAATTGATATCAATTTATTTTTCCTTATAAAAATCTTGTCATCATTAGGCAATTGTTGCTTCTCATTGTCCCTCTCTTGCTGTTTAAAGGGCTCTATCGGTAACACGTTTACGTTGTTTGGCTCTGATAACTGGTCATGCTCTATAAACACAACATCTCTTGACTTTTTCACTGTTTGTTACACAGGATTATAAAGGCAGTATATGTGACTCACCCTTCGGTAAGAATTTTTTTTTTGCGAGCCTTGTTTAACACAATCGCCAACCAAGTATTTACAAATGAGAAACATTTGTTTCCATTCCAAACAAGGCTTTGACCGCGGTGTTATTTTTCAAAGTCGTCGTCTCCGATGTGTTTCGCTAATATGCAGTAAACATGGTAGCTTCGCTACAATCGCATGCGCTAGAATGCTACGAACCATCTCAAAAAGAGTTCTCTTAGCACATTCTGCTACACAATTTTATGAGGAGTGTACGGGACTGTCAGCTGCCTCTTTATGTCTTAATTTATCAAGTAGGTTTCAAATTTACCGCATATTTATTCTCTCCCGTTATCACTGCGTATAGCTTTAATTATTTTTCAGTTTGTTTTTCAACTAACGTTTTAAATATTTTAAATTTATCAAACACTTCATCTCTAGTTTTTAACATATATACCGAAGCGGAACGCGTTTTGTCGTCGATACACGTGGCAAATTACCGTGCACCGCCCTTTGACATGGTTCTCATTGGGCCTCATATGTTCGCATGAGCTAAAACATCTTTACAGCGTCTATCCGCCACTTTTGAAAACTGTTATACGCATATTTTACATTTGGCACATGTTTCAAAAACAAATGCTTTATTTTTAAGATAAAAGAATTTTTCTATTCAACTGTATCATTTTCACTTTTCACTAACCGACCGCAAACTATCGACCACAACTCGAAGTGTATTAAAACACTTTTCAATTGCACCGACTTTGCACTATAGATTTCATAGTTTAATTTCTCAACCGTGTATTAAGAACTCATTTTCGTAGAAAAAATTTATAATTTTTTTAATCCGATGCTTACAGCAGTTTCGTCGTTGCTCCTGGGCTTACCAAAATATAAATTTATTAACGATGAATCGAAAAGCTTCAACATTGCTTTCCAGCTTTAATTTCTTGCACTGGTATTGATACTGACAAGGTATTGGATAAGCTAAGAACAGTATTATAAGCCGACGATTCATTGCAATCACATTCTTAAAACTTCCAATAGAAGCAGGTTATTGGAATTTCATGAGCTGCTCGACCGTATCAGCTTTGTTAATTATATTAAAAATATTAGATTTAACAAGTTAAATTTAAAGGTTGTTGCGTTGAAGAGAAACCGATATAAGAGGGTGTCTTCGTTGTATACTGATCAGATGACATACATATAAGAGAGTTTGAAATTGAAATCTCATCTATGCAAATTCAATTTCGCTTCGCGATAAAGCTTTCGAAACTTCTTAAAACCTGACTTGTTATTAAAACTTTATTTTAAGAACCAGCACATGTACTAAATTATCACATAACCAACAATAAATATAAGGTTGTCAAATATCTCCCTTCCGCCGTTTTGCTCTTCGTTAATAGCCCTCTAACATTCTGATATTGAATGTGAAAAGAGACGGGACAAGAAACTAGTGTGTAGAAACACTAGTTGAAGCATGTTTTGAGGAACTACCTGATGGAAGGGTAATAGGTAAGGCATCAGTTCATATTTTGTGCGTGAACTCATGAACAATCATATGTGTAGGCCAAAATTTTGGGTCACAAATGATTGGAAAGGCATCAGATGGAACACTAATTTTAAATGACGCAATTTCACGAGGCGTGGTAAAATTGATCTTAATGCAGGATACATTAACAGTAGACATCTACCAATATACGCCTTGATTGAATCGCAAGTCGTGTTTGACGATAATCTTGGCACAAAAACTTGCTTTCGAGGGGCAACAACGAAAATCGTGGGGGCAAGTGTAGGTGCAAGTGCAACATTATCGCCGCTTTCAGCTACAGCAGAGTTTCGTAGGAGTCTACGTTTCCGACTGGAAATTAACTTAGGATGTTCTTAATAATCATTACTACAAAACACAAAAACTAAAGAATTTATAATGCAAAATAGCATGTCATTATGTCAGAACACAAAATAATTACGGACCAAAACTAAAATACATCAAGTCATACAGAGATGTGACGACGATTTGGATGCAATAATTTATGTTGGAGTAGATAAGGCTAAAATACAGCATAAAAATAAGTGAGGCTGTCAAAAAATTCTCTTAAGCTAGTCTCTTATAATTATAATCTTTATAATTGTCACCCGCTCATCAAGCGGCGACAAAATATGAAAAAATGCTGCTAGGTCTATCGAATGAGTAGGCAGTTGTAAAAATTGAAGTTAGTAAGAAATTAGTTGCTGCTGCGACCAGAATTTTGATTGAAAACCTTCGTGTTTTAAATGTATTTCGTGCATCTAACGAGCGGGAAACTTTCGCCGAAATGTTAAAATTGGTTTTGGTGTCCGTAAAATCACGGATTTTTCAACGGCGCCCGAACAGGAACTTCGGCGAGTTTTTGTGGATAGTCCTCTTTAATTATAGTTTAGTCCATCTTTTCATTTCGGCACAAGTACTTGTAATGTTCCGAGAAGAAGTCTCCCGCTATAGATTTGGATATTAGGCCAGATGACCGGAGGAAAATTCGATATCAATACAAAACTCGAGGTATTTAGTAACAACAATTAAAAATATTCCACATTTTTGGAAAAGGACATAGTCACTTGGTGCGAGGTCTGGAGAGTAATGTGGATGGTCAAAAAAAACTTTTGGGCGGCGTGAAGTCGTTGTTGTTTGTGATTATCGGAAAGCAGTCATGGGACCCATCTTGCGCAAACTTTACTGTAACCAAGCTTCTCCGACACTATTGTATGGAGTAAAGTTCGGTGAATTTGACATTCAGGAGGCATCATTTCCAAAATATCGTCAATAGTCAATCGTCTGTCCTCCTGAATAATTTTTTCAACCGCTTCAATCGCATCGTCCGTAATGACGCTTTTTGGGCGTCCAGCACGCTGCTCATCGTGCACTTCTGCGCGTCCATTGAAAAAATCTGTGCGCCATCTTCGCACCATTTGGACAGTCATACAGTCTTCCGTTAACCCTTTTGCAGTTAAAAAACGAATAACGAATAAAATAACTCTATGATTTTCGAGTTCGTATTACTGAAAACAGTATTCTTTGCCACCAAAACTAATTCCGTTGTTTTCGGTAGAACCTACACTGGAACTATGTTCAGCTAGAGTCCGCTAGGTGGCGTCTGAGTAAAACGCCAGACTAGGGAAACTTACTTTTTGAATACTCCTCGTATATACGTATGTACTTATGCAATTCGGTTCGTGGCAGTTTAATTTTCCCTGTGTCGTATATAAGTTATGTAAGTAGCAGAGTCCAGCGCTCGTCGGCACTGATCCCCCGCTGTTGGTTAGTCGTGTGCAGCTTGGCAAGGTTGATACTGAAGTTGGCTTCTTATGACGATTACGTTGGGGCTTGACCTAATTCTTCAATCATATGCCTTGTGACACAGCAATATAATGTTAATATACAATTGTGATTTTATATAAAATTATAATATATTTTACAGTATAATGTATTTCACACAGCGTTGCGTCCTACTCGTCTCGCAGTTGGTTTCAAAGAGAAATCATGATAAAGCTAAAGGACCTACGTGCCAACTTTGCTTTTCATGAATGCAGCGCAAAGAAGTTAAGAAGGACATAACGGTGGCTTGGGTACAGAGGCAACGGCGGCGCAAGTTCCTTGTATTGACAGTTACTGATTGCTGCGTTGGTGGTCGTGACGCTACTTGGCTGCCAGGATATCGTCGTTACATTTTGCGCTATGTCGTCTTTGGTTGGAGCGCGACGTGTTGATGTGGCACCGGTAATATCGTGTCCTTCTGCATATGAATTTACTCCTATTATAAGCTATACTTATGTAGACAATATTTTCAACTGGAGGACCTTGATATTGGATGCCTTTATTACTTATATTACAATTATATTACACCTATAATTATACTAACTATGAGAAGTTCATCTAAAATTGATTTAAAATCTTGTGATCGACATTGTAGGATTTTTGATACTAGAGTTGACCATGGTTATTCTGGGTATCAACTTGCCTTTGCTCTATTAACATTATATTTTGCGCTAAGAGTGCTTCTTAGTGCGATGTATCAACATAATCATTATTTTCTTTAATTATTTTAACGACTGTTTCGGTTAGTTCACTAATTAGTTTCTGAGTATTAATGTCAACATCTTATGACCTTCGCATGTGAGTCACTAGTATTTGAGGTTGTCCTTCTGAACCACCTTCCCTTTAATGAGAACAGACGTTCCCACGTCTGACTGTATGCTTGCTTCATTATAAAACAGTGTGTTTGTCGCTGATTCTTTTGTTGTTTTTTACATATACAATCTCGCCTACATCAAAAACTCTAGTCAGCCTAGATGGGTTGCTTATATTTAGGTTGGCTTGCTATGCATTCGGTAACCTTTTCCTGATAGTTTCATTGAATTTATCGGAAGTCAAATGTATTTTCTCGATCGGCAGTCTGCTCGTGACTGAGTGTATTGATCTATTGTAGAGAAATGTGGACATAAAAGTTGTTCGACCATGTCATTGGTGTTTTTTGTCCATTTTTAACGTTATACTCATTTCCATCACTGTGCTGTGAAAACGTTCTACCTGGCCATTCCAAATGCTGTGAAATGGCAACAAGTTCACTGTGTCAATATTGTAGTTGTTGTAGTAGTTGTAGTTGTGTTGTAGGAGTAAACTGATGGTTTTCGAATTTAGCAATGCTTCATTGTCACAGAATATTGTTTTCGTATTTTGAAAAAAATTTACTAATTGCATGACAGGTATTTTTACATCCATTATTGTACGCGACACTAGTGGTTGCATTATCGCGAATTTGGAAAAATTGTCGATGCAAGTTAGAAAAAGTTTTTTATCTGTTGAGAATATATCGATATGCAACATTTTGCCTGCATTTCAGAATTGGTGTCGTGCCTATTTTCTGTTTCTTAGGGTGCCAGTCATATTTCAACTTCGTACATACCTTACAGTTTATAACGATTTCATTGGCCATTTAGGGAAAATAATAGTCAAAAAGTACTTGTTTGATGTTTTCCTCTGCAGCTCTATGTGCACGGTTATGTTTACTCTTTATTATTTCGATTTTATCATATTTGCCTGTAACATCTTTTACCAGACGCTTGCAATGGCAGAACTTGGTTGTGGGAAAACTGGCTAAGGTTGGGAAATCGCAATGAATTGCATTTACTGCATCAGTAACAATTAGTGGTTTGAGTATTTTGACCAGATTGTCTTTATCTGTGAACTTTATCAATTGACCCACTTTCTTGTCAAATATTAAATATAAAGTCCTGTTTTAACGCGTACCGTATCTCTACTAATACTATCTGATTTTTGAAGCAATAAAGAGGTTTGTCAGTCGTTTCGATCGTGTAGGTCAAGAAATTTCGATGTGAATTGTTGCAGTGTCTGACTAATGTCTACATTTTGACTTGACAATGCATCTGCCACAAAGTTTTTCTTGCCTTGTTTGTAGAACACTTTCGCATTGTGTTCAACTATAAAAGCTTTCCACCTTTTAATTGTAGCGTTGGTGTTTCCTTCAAGTATTGTTGGGGCTTACCCAGAGCCCATACGATTGCTTATAATTCCCTCTCGTTTGTTGCGTAACGTCTCAATGAACGGCACTGGAGCCGTTTTGCCCAGGTTCCATTAAACTCAAATGTGACTTTTTTGGACCTGTGTTTGCTCACAGTGTCGTTTTCGTGTTTAAGAATGTCTCTAAAGGGTCTGGCTATTGCTGCAAAAGCAAATCTCCTTTTTCGGGGTCAGTCTTTGTCCCGCCTCTGGTTACAATAAAGCCTAGGTACTCAACGCTCTCTTTGAAGAATTTTTTTTTTCCCGTGACACCCTCATGTTGGCATCAAGTAAGCACTTCAGCATTGTGTCAATGTTCTTGATATGGTCGACCCAATTCTCAGAAAATATAATAACGTCATCTACGTAAACATAGCAGATTTTGATGATCTGTTCTCTAGATTCGCTAGGATCATGGGAATGCTCGGCATTGAGTAACGATCGGCCACAACACGCCAATTTAGCTTCCTGTAGTCGATGGCGTTTATTTTTGTTGCCCTTGTCATCGGTTTCCTTCTTGTCAACAACCCAGGTTGGGCTGTTATATGGGGATATTGATGGCCTGATAATTCCGTCCTTTAAAAGTTGTTGATTTCGTTGTTTACAAAATCTGCAACTACCATTGAGTGTGGGAAAAGTCATAAATATATTGAATCATCCGTTTCAGTTCTAATTGTGGCTATAACGGAGGTGTTAAAGGTTAACGCCTCGTTAGAGATCAAAACGCCTTGTTCCTGTTGAGAACCATGTCTTTGAATTCCTTTTTGACTAAAGCTGGCACTAGTAAATCATTGACGTTATTGAAGTTGACGCTAGCACAGTCATGATACTCTATTTTTTAATTTTTTTATTTAGATATTTAAAGGTGCTGATTTCAAGGTCTAACTTGACTCCGGCCTGCGTTAGCAGGTCGAGGCCTATGATAGCGTCAAATGACGTCAGCGTGCCTAAGAGGAAAAAGGAGAGAGGGTTACCGGCCGAGACTACCTTTATTTAGGACCTTTACGGACCTGAAGTAGTTCTTGCAGTAATTGCAGGATTCCAGTAAATTGTTGGATTTAGTGGCTGATAATCCAAAAATAAGCCCCGTTAAAGTAGCAGCAGCGTCCAAAATGATAATTGGTAAAAAAAATTAGTGATTCTATAGTGCGGAGAATGTTCAAAGGATCCAACTTGAAAACGTATGTTGTCCGCCAAGTGGTCGATATTACACCGAAAAATCAAACAAAACGCCTAGAATTTGCTTTGGAATACATGGATAAGCCAATTTAGTCTTGGAACAACGTTTTGTGGACAGATGAGTGCGCTTTCCAGTTCCAAGGCTCTTTTGGCAAGACTTACATGCATTTACCACCATCGAAAAAGAATCTAGCTGTTCAGCCTCTTAACAGATTTGGAGGTGGGATGGTAATGTTTTGGGGTTGCTTCTCCTACTATGGATTTGGTGACCTAGTACCGTTGGAGGGCACTCTAAATAAAACCAAATATGTTGATATTTTGAATGATCACGCATTCACCTCTGGAAATAAACTATTTCCAACCAATGACTGGATTCTGCAGCATGATAATGCCCCTTGCCACAAGGGATGCATACCAACAAAATTTTTAAATGGCGTGGGTCAGGTTGTTTTACCATGGCCTCCTCAGAGTGCTGATTTAAATATCATTGAACATGTGTGGGCCTTTATTAAGCGGCAAAGAATAATAAACAAGAATCGCAAACGAGAGGACACTGTCAAAGAAATTAAGGATATTTGGTCAAAATTGACGGTTGAATTTGCCAGCAGGTTGGTTACAGCAATCCCAGAGAGATTACAAGCTGTCTATGATGCTGAGGGTGGTGTTATCAAATTTTAATACACATTAACTATTTAAATAAAAATGTTGCATTAAAATTTTAAGTTATAATGTTAAATAAAGTTTAAAAAAATTAGTTCAAAGTTTTGTGTAAATACTTTTGTCGCGAAAAAAAAGTGTATAAATACTTTTGACTAGTTTGCGGCACTAGTTCACATGCGTCTATTTATTTCTTGTTAACCGTTATTTTTCTAATTTCTTTTTTTACTGCTTCTTCATAGATTCACCAATCCAACAATACCAATTTATTTGCAATCTGATTTCAGCTACATCAATAAAAATGCTCTCAAAGTTAAATGCGTGAAAAATTGCACGATGTGTAAAAACTTTTGACTACCTCTGTATATGCAAACTGTTAACTCTTGCATTCATAGCATTTAGCTGAGACTGAATCCTTTCTTCTTGCTGCGTCATCTGGATTTGGTCCACGTCCATGGTGAAGCTTTTTTGGTTTTATGCCTGGCAAGCTCTAGGTTGTGCACTCCGCATTACTTTCTGTGTCCCCCTCTACGTCCCTATGGTTTTTGACTTTGCTGTCTCCAAAGTCGTCAAAACGGCTCATATGCACTATCATACCAACATATGGGCTTATTGTTGTGACAAAATCTATTTAGGTTTGTTACACCGCACAAATATGCAGTCTATGTAGAAAATTATGTGAGATTATATTTAATTTATTTTAACACTTTTGGTGCAATTGCATAAATTCGCTTAACTCGTCACATTCACGTTAACATTTAGGTTAGCAAATTGTTTTCGAAATTTTCACTCAAGTATATGATTTGAACTAAATTTTAGTGTACTTAAATATTTTGGGAAACTAATTCTTAATTAGGGAAGTTGATCCGCCTCACGTTGGGCGCCAGTTATGTAAGTAGTAGAGTCCTGCATCTTCGGCACTGATCCAGCGCTGTTGGTTAGTCGTGTGTAGCTTGGCAAGGAAAGCTGTTAATCCAGGTTGATACTGAAGTTGGCTCCTTATAACGATTACGTTGGGATTTGTCTTCACCCTTCAATCACATGCCTTGTGGCACAGAAATATAATGATAATATACAATTGTGATTTTTTATAAAATTATGTTATATTTCACAGTATAATGTATTTCATACAGCGTTGCGTCCTACTCGACTCGCAGTTGGTTTCAAAGGGAAAGCATGGTTAAGGTAAAGGGGCCTACGTGCCAACTTTGCTTTCCATGAATACAGCGCAAAGAAAGTTAAGAAGGGCATAACGGCTATACGACATTATCATCCTTTGTTCTTCTTTACATTCTCGCAGCAATTAAAAAAAATATGATCAAGCTAGTAACCGTGAGTTATCTTCTTCTTTGTGTGCTTAACAATACGTCTCACAGTTACTTAAAATGCAATTGCCTAAGTTTACTGGCAGACATGCGGAATATACAAACTTTATGTCTCTTCTTGATAGTTTAGTGTACAATGACCCTTCTTTGACAAATATTGAAAAATTGAACCTTTTTATTTCATGTTTGTTATTGCATTGGGAACAGTAAAAGCGTTCAATATTAAATATTGCAATTATGAAAAGGCGTAAGCAAGTCTAAAGGTATTTTTTTGGTACTTTTTCTCTGTTCTTTGACGTTCCTCAAATATCGCAACCTTCTGCCTCAAGTTTGAAAAGTCTTATTGATAGCTAATCGGCCTTATATTCGTCGCTACAGTGACTAGGAAGTGATAAGGATATTGCAAATTCAATGATACATCTGGTCACGTCAAAGGTGGATAATATAATTAAGTCTTGTTTTGAAGAGCAACTGGATTATGATATTTAAGTTTCCATTGCGGACAGATAGTGTTTCAATTTTAAATCGACAGTATCAACATCGATATATCGATACCTATTAGAGTTGCTGTGAATTTTGTGCTCTATTTAAATTACCATTTTCTTTTTATTGCTTACTCCTAAAATTCTTTAAAACTTTGTTTCTGTTATAGTTTTGCATTTCGCGCTCTTTGCCATTTTTATCAAACCTATACATATGATGCAGTCTGAGTGCGTCGGTTTATTTGGACGTGATTGTGATCAAATCAACAAACACAATTCAGCCGCGAGTAAACCTAATGGCCACATTCGATGGGCGTGCCCATTATTTTATGTTATGTAGGCTGATTTCAGCAAGATGAACCATATGGTACGCAATCAGTATTTTAAACTGAGTAAAGCAGCCAAACGATTGTCGACCAATATTGAATCTAATGTTGAATTGCCCAGTTAATTCAAATTTGAGCTGCGTTGTGCAGAAGAAGCTGATCTTTTAACCTATGCCTATGTTGTGTTTCCCTGTATTTTCTTTATCCCCCTCTTTTAGAAATTTAAGCCAGTTGCTGCACCCACAGCTCCAGTGGTTGATCCACTTCCATCTACTGCTGCCGTGGCGAAGGCCAGTCGATGTAAAAATAGGCATTCCCCTATTCCGTCTCGTACCCCAATAGTAACGCCTCCTATTATACTTCTAACTTTCTGTATCATTGCTCCTCGCAGGGAAGTTTTTGTGTAAGGATTAGCTGCTGACACAACCTGCAAGTTACATATATAGCTAGTAGATTCTTATTTCTGGCCTCCATACCTGATTGCTCATGAGTTTAAGCCATAAAAAAACGAACGCAGCATTCACCTGTTGCACTTTTTACTAATATACTAATATGCAACCAATGTCTTAAAAAACTAAGATATTTTTCTGAATATGATACTATTCAATATCATAATGTTAGAGGTCTTCTTTTAGAACTCTGAAAACGATATCTGAATAGTAATTCATTTGAGTCTAATATTATCGCTTTTTCTGAGACTTGGTTAAACAATACCATATATGATAAAGAAATTTTTTAAAATAATTTTACAATATTTAGACAGGACCGGTTAATTCACCGTGGTGGTGGCGTATTAATTTCCGTTAAATCCACACTACTATCAGAATTGGTAGCGTTGCAGTCTTAACTCTTCTATCAATATTCCTCCTGCTTCTGATATACAAGTTTATATGCAAAATTTAAGCTGTCTTTTATCTAGCGCGAAACAATGATCAATTTGCTGTGCTGGGTGATTTTGCCTTGCCCGCCATAGCTTGGTAAATTTTTCAGCAGCGCAAAATATCTTATTCCCTCATCTCAGCACGACTTTTTTGATTGTATATTTGATCTTCCTCTTTACCAATTGAATTAAATTCCTAACAACCTAAATAGAATCTTAGATCTTGTTTTTATAAACAATTACTCTCATGCTTTTATGTCTTTATCTCTGCCTAAATATTCTTACCATCCTTCTATAGAAATCTCTCTCTATGTATCTAACCAATCTTTCTTATCTTCAACTAACTGATCCTTACAACTGATTGGTCCTTGCTTGACAACGCAGTATACATCTCTTGCTCAAAGCTCATTCTACGATACACTTAACTCTCTATATACCTGCTTTCCTTACTCTTATCGTAAATCTAGTTCGTCTAAGCCACCTTGGCTTGCAGCCAGACACTCAAACTAAATCCTAAACGTTTTTTTTTTTTTTTGGTTTATATTTTATTTGTTATCTGTCTTACGACAATCGACAAATTGCTAAGTAAATAAGTTTAACAGGATTGTTTAGGTTCCAGTGAGCTTAAACAATATATATTACATACTAGTTGTTTCTTTAAATTAAGTAACAACTCTACATGGTAGGTCCAGTATATGATATCGTTTTAATCGTAGGTCACTACTGTTATCTAATAGGTCTAGGGCAAGATTATTTTCGTGATTGTGCAGTCTTTTTACATAACTTTGAGCGCGTCTGGTGATCTCATCTTTGACAAAGGGTATATTTAAATCTTTGTGTATGTCAAAGTTGCTCATGTACCAAGGAGCACCTGTTATTTTCCTTAGAGTCATTGACTGGTACCTTTGTAGTACCTCTATATTGGAATGGCTTGGTGTTCCCCAAAGTTGCATAGCGTAGGTCCATAAAGGCTTAAGGATGGCTTTATAGAGACGAACCTTATTCTCCAGCTCAAGCTGCGAGCGCGGTCCTAGTAGCCAGTACATTTTCTTGGTTTGTAGTTTGAGTTGTGTTTGCTTGGATTTTATGTGAGCCTTCCGGGTGAGTCTTCGGTCCATGTGCACTCCCAGGTACTTCACAGTATCGCTGGTTGGTATCGCTGTGCCATTTAGTTTTACTGGCAGGCAGTTTCCTTTCCTTAAGGAAAATGTCACTTGAACCGATTTCTGGGCGTTGACCACAATTCGCCACTTTGCCAACCACTGTTCAATCATTTCAAGTTCCTCTTGTAAATACTGCGATGCGAGAACTGGAGAAACGTTCCTTGCAATTATGGCCGTGTCATCAGCGTATGTAGCTGCCTCTATGTTGCAACTGATGGGAATGTCAGCAGTGAATATAGTATATAGAACAGGCCCTAGCACACTTCCTTGAGGCACTCCAGCGTTAATATTGTACAGTTTAGAAAAGCTATCTTGTTCTTGCATGTAGAATGTTCTGCTCGTAAGATATGATCTTATTATGTGATAGTATGAAGACGGTAGCCATTTCTTAATTTTGTATAATAGACCAGGATGCCAAACCTTGTCAAACGCCTGTTTTATATCTAAGAAAACGCCTGAGCAATTTTCTTTGGTCTCGAACGCATTTGTGATCGATTTAATGATTCGATGACACTGCTCAATTGTTCCATGGCCTTTTCTAAGCCCAAACTGGTGTTCGGGTATGATGTTATGATCGTCCAGCACTAGTAACATTCTTCTTAATAGTATTTTCTCAAATACTTTAGAGAATGTAACCAGCAAACTTATGGGACGGTATGAGGATACGGAACTTTCCGGTTTATTTGTTTTTAATATCATAATCACCTCAGCACATTTCCACTGATTAGGAAAGTAGTCCAGTCTAAGCATGGCGTTATATATATAAATGCATTCTTATGCATTTTGGAGGAAGACTTTTGAACGTGTGCCCATCGAATTTATCATAGCCCGGGGATTTTTTGGCTTTATACAATTTATTTCTGCTTGCACCTTTGCGATTGTAGTCTGTCTTATAGGTAAGCTCATCTGGCATGGAGCATCTAAAAATTTGTTTACCTCGTCTACTGTTGCAGCATCATAATTTGTGTTAGGGTGGAAAGTTGTGTGTAAGTGCTGTGCAAACGCCTCAGCCTTCTCCTCGTTACCCTTACAGCGTACACCATTACTATCTACTGTTATTGTATGTCTTTTCATGGATCGCTTCAAATATCTTGTTGCGTGCCAGAGGCTGTAATCTGGGTCGTTTGTAAAAGGGTTAAGATTGCTCAAATAGTTTGCAGTCGCCTCATATTTGATTTCTCGTAGCTTTCTGTTCCAGTCTTTAGCTGCTTTGTTAAGCCTCGTTTTATCAACAGGACTCCGCGTGGTATGCCATATTTTCCGTAGCTTTCGTTTATCTGCAATTAGCCTCCTTAGCTCAATAGGAATAAATGGCTTACTTATTGGGTTGCTTATTGCTTGTGGCGTGAAAAGTGATCCAGCTGTATGAATCGAGCTAGTTAAGGTTTCAATTGCAATATCAACTTCATCTTTTGTCTTCAGCGATATATCCAGGCTAATTCGATTCTCGAGCCACTTTTTATAATCATTTATGTTGGTTTTTGGCGTAATGATTTTGTATGGCTTCTCCTTGTACTATACCGTGCATACATAAGTCAGAATAATTGGTGAATAGTCTGAACGCAGCTCAAAGTTTTCTTCAATTTGAAGGTGATGTGCCGAAAGTCCAGCAGATCAGGTATTTTATGCGGATCTGAAGGCCAGTATATTGGCTTGCCAGTGGAGAGAGTGGAATAATTGTTATTAACTATAACCTTGTATAGCTCAGTACCTTTTGGATTCACAAGCCTTGATCCCCACCATGGATGCTTGGCGTTGTAGTCTCCCCCGGCAATATTGTAAAATGGTTGCCAAATTTTTTAAAGTTATCCAGTTTAAAGGAAAATCTTGGAGGAAGGTATACCGCAGCTATAGTTATTTCTATATTTATACACTTAATTTGTATAGCAGCAGCTTGTATGTTGTTTTGATTTAAGCTTTCAATTGCAGTGTATTTCAGGGAATTCTTAACAATGACTGCACTGCCACCTTGTGCTCTGCCAGAAGGGTGATTTGCAGTTATAATATCGTATCCTTGGTTGTTAAAATAGGAATTGTTGGTGAAGTGTGTTTCCGAAATAAGCATGATATCTATACAATTTATTTTTATAATTAGGGATATTTCATTGTAATGATTGGAAAGCCCATTAGCATTCCATATGGCTATGCGGAGATCTACTTGCATAGTTTGTTTACGAGCAACATAATCATATTAAGTAGATTATTTGTTAGCTCGGACTGTTTTACTAGTAGCTTTTCAATTCTATCTAGTCCGTTTTTTTGTTGGGGCTCTGTCTCGCCTGGCAATACCTACGCGTAGTTTGGTTGGTTTGATTTGATGTCGAAATGGTTTTTAGGGGTAGATGCTGTGGGTTGAAAGTTGGTGGCATATGTTGTTGTGTTTCTGGTGCGATTGTTAGTTGTATTTGTTTTGATTCTGGTTAGTTCCTGGTAAATCCGGCAACCTCTATAGCTTGCAGAATGGCTCTCTTGACAATTAGCGCAAGCTGGTTTTTATCTTTAGGGCAAGTTTCACTGGGATGTTCTAGTGAGCATTTAACACATCTAAATTGTTTGTTGCAGTAGGTTTTAGTGTGTCCAAATCCATATCATTAACTTTCCTTGGCGGATCAATAGTGACAATACTATTGTCAATATGTTTTAGTTTGTATATTTCACTGTTTCTGTTGTCAGGCTCAAGATCTATAAAAAACATGTGCAGTGGCTCTTTGGTGATGTTATTTATTCCCCTAACTACGTGCCCTTACAGTTCAATTTGCGATTAAATGGATTCAATGGGCGTAGAGCAATGAATATTTTTGGCGACTACTCTAAGGGCCCTATCTTGCTTTAGTCTAAACGTATGATAGTTCAATTTGAGCATTTTTACAAGTTCCCTATACTTGTCAACTTTTTAAACCATAATACGGACCTGACCATTGCGTTGCGTCTTATACATAAACTCATTTGCATCAATTTTATTTTTAAGGTATAGGAGCATTCCTTGTATGTCATCTACGTCGGATACAAAAATTGGGGGAGGCTTATTGGTTTCTTCAATGGTGTCGTCTTTTTCAGCCTCTACTGTAGCGTTGGTTGAAGTTTCGCTTGGATTGGTTGCTTCATCTTCCATTTCCCCAAATATGGCAAATTTGTTGGCGGTTTTTGAGGTACTAGGTCCGAAGTCTAGTGCCATGGTTTTTCTCTGAACGTTCGGAAAATGAGCATTTGTGCCTTTTAATAGGATTCTTTTGCCACGCAAGATTATTTTCTGCTGGCATATTGCTGCTTAGCTGCAGCTGAGCTGCAGTTGTTTTTGGTGTTAACAGTTTTTGTTCACACGTGGATCGCGAATGCATGCGTTTGTTGTTGTGGTAAGCACACAGGCGCCAGTTAGGCGGCGTCAAGAGATAAGCGCGTTGACTGGATCAACACAGTATTTGTAAACTTCGAAATACAAGAATAGAAAATAGACACGACCTTCGGCAACAAGTGCAGAGTAGCGACTGTTGACTAAACGTTTTAAAAAGTTTAAGATGCCTGGTTCTAATCTTCTATCTAAACATTCTATTATTAAATCTAACAGCGACTTAGCTGCTGCTGACTAGTTTACCAAATTTTTTCAATCCACTTATTCAATAATTCTTGATACAAATAATCTCTATTCCTATAGTATACCTACATCTAAAGCTATTTTCGCTCGCATAATACGTAAGTCTTCCCTACTCTCTGCTTTAAAATCTTTAACATTTTCTTACTCTCCAGGGCCGGATAATAAGTGTTGTTTTAAAAGTGTGTAGCACGTCTCAACTTCGAGGGAATGACTCATTTATCACACCACTCCATAAAAATTGTGATAGATCTGATATCTTTAATTACAGAAGTATTGCACAATTGTCTGCTATTCCAAAACTGTTTAAAAATACAACCTTACAACATCTCTGTAAATCTGTTATTTCCTCTTCCCAACATGGCTTTGTAATGAGTCGGTCTACTACGACCGACCTGTTGACATTCTCAGCTCTTAATAACGATGCGTTCCAACAGAAAATGCATACTGACGTAGTTTACACTGACATCAGTAAGGCATTTCACTCTACACCCCATGAACTATTATTTTTTAAAGTCCGTTGTATTGGGTTCTCTCCCTCTTTTCTACGTTGGATTTCTTTTTACCTAAAGAGTCGAAGCCAAAAAATTATACTCAGCTCAACAATGTCCTGACCAGTCAATGTTGCTTATAACTTTGGCAAGGAAGCCATTTTGGACCATTTTTTTTTTTTGTACTTTTTATTATTGACCTACCGTCCACTTTATCACATTCGCTTATACTAATGTATGCTGATGATGTTGAGTTTATATCATCATTTAAAGATCCTTCTCCTTGCAACTTGGGTGCTAAGCCAATCATGTGCCTCTTAACTGCTCTAAGTGTATGTTTATGACTTGTAGCCGCATGAAGCGAAAATTATACTCAGCTCAACAATGTCCTGACCAGTCAATGTTGCTTATAACTTTGGCAAGGAAGCCATTTTGGACCATTTTTTTTTTTTTGTACTTTTCATTATTGACCTACCGTCCACTTTATCACATTCGCTTATACTAATGTATGCTGATGATGTTGAGTTTATATCATCATTTAAAGATCCTTCTCCTTGCAACTTGGGTGCTAAGCCAATCATGTGCCTCTTAACTGCTCTAAGTGTATGTTTATGACTTGTAGCCGAATGAAGCGAAAATTATACTCAGCTCAACAATGTCCTGACCAGTCAATGTTGCTTATAACTTTGGCAAGGAAGCCATTTTGGACCATTTTTTTTTTTTGTACTTTTCATTATTGACCTACCGTCCACTTTATCACATTCGCTTATACTAATGTATGCTGATGATGTTGAGTTTATATCATCATTTAAAGATCCTTCTCCTTGCAACTTGGGTGCTAAGCCAATCATGTGCCTCTTAACTGCTCTAAGTGTATGTTTATGACTTGTAGCCGAATGAAGCGATACCATGGTACATATATACCATTGGAAACCATATATTAGATATTTTATCTATTAGAACATATATTTATTGTTAAAGACTGATTAGTTATTTTCGATTCTAAGCTCAATTTTTACTTACAAATTGCAAATTTATTTAAGTCAACTTATAGCAGCTGACTACGATTTAATTAAAAAAAAAAAGAAAAAAGATTTAAATTATAAACTAAAAATATAAAATTTAAATTTTAATCTAAATCTGGGGAATAAAAATATAAGAAAAATGTATTTAATTTTGAATTGCGAATATCAATGCAGGGTCAATCACTTGGCAGACGCCTGCCAACCTAAGGCGCGTTCGTCTGATCAGATGAAGAAAACAAATAACCCAAGGATACCCTCCCCCTCTTCGTCCACGTCGTCAGCTGAAGCTGCAACACTTGCATCTCAGATTCCAAAAAGGCTAATTCTCAACAATGACCGAGGAATCATAACCAATAATTCTCAACAATGACCGAGGAATCATAACCAATACGCAAACCAACCAGCGTGCAAATCGTTTTGACAGTTTGAGACAACTAGAGCGAATGGAAGACGCATCAGACAATCAAAGCACAACACCCGAAGAGCTACAGCGGAACGAGCCAAAGCCACCTCCAATAATCATTCCAGAGATGACAAACATACAAGGAATGAAAGCCATGGTAGTAGAGTCTATAGGCTCAAATGACTTTAAATACAAGGCTGTACGAGACGGCAGAGTGAGAATAATGCTCCAAATCAGTGCCCAATACAGAGCCCTGGTGAAGGGCAGCAGCAGACTGGCACAGCGAGACACCCACATGGAGAATTCTCGTACGCAAGTGTAGCCAGTGGACGTAGCAACTCCCAGACAAACACTCCCCAAGGATCAAGCGCGGCAAATAACACAAACTTGGAAGAAAACATAATGAAGAGAGTGAAAGCCATAATGCAACAAATGTTGGCGCAAATTACTGCACAGTTTACTCAAATGTTCTCCAACGTCTTGGGTAACCAATGCAAGTAAAACTGTGAATGACCACCTGGAATGCAAACGGCTTATGCTCAAATAGGCTCATAGTCCAACACTATGTTACAACCAATAACATAGATGTTTTAATGATATCTGAAACTCCCCATCACATCTCACACTAAAAGGATACCAACTTGTTCCAGCAAACCACCCAAGTGGGAGAGCCAGGGGCAGCGCAGACATTTTAATAAAAACTAACCTACGATTTGTCAAGTTACAGGGCATTACATTAGAATGGTTCCAAGCTGCAGTTGTAAAACTGAATGGACCACTTGGAGACATTACCTTAGCAGCAGTCTATGTGCCGCCAGGAAAAAGGGTCACGAAATTAATGTTCCAGCAAAAAAAAATCGCAGAATTGGGCCAAAGGCTCGTTGCATGTGGTGAATTTTGCGCCAAACACACATGGTGGGGTCCCAGGCTCTGCAACGCAGAAGGAACAGCTTTATACAGATGTATGCACACAATGCAGCGCTACTGGTGAACCCACATACTGGCCATCTGATCCTCAGAAAAAACAAGATGTTTTGGATATTGCTATTAGCAAAGGAATCGACCCATCAAAAGTCCTCACTATGCCATTTCATGATCTTTGCTCCGATCACAATGCCGTTCAGATCAACATATAAGACTAATACGAAAACTAATACAAAGACTAATACGAAATTCAATAAATTCACCAACATCAGCATCTACAAAAGAGTTCTCGCAAATAGTATTGATCCAGTTATCGAAATCAACTATAGCGCTGACATCGAAAATGCTATAGAGTCTCTGGTCATCAGTATTCGTGAGAGTGCATCCGCCATCCCCGTCCTAGAGGAGAGACCCCAACAACAGATCCGAGACGTACATTTGTGGTCCCCGGAGATCCAAGACCAATTACTAGAAAAGAGGAGACTCCGAAGGGTATAGCATGCCTCCAGAAACCCAACAGACAAGACGGCTCTCAACAGGGCCACTAGAGAACTGAAGCTGATGATCGCAGAAGATAAAAACAAAGCTATTGGTGAATTTCTGTCATTGGTGGAGCCAGGGAGTCTGGAACAAAATCTTTGGAGTGCCACCAAGTACCTCAAACGACTTACAAAGAGGAAGATTGCTATTAAAAGCGCCACTAGTACTTGGTGTAGGTCGGATACAGAAAAAGTCCACGAATTCGCCAACCACATTGAAACGACTTTCTGTCCGTTCCAATTATGTACTCCACAAGAAGAAGCCGAAACACCCAGCTCAATGGAAGTGTGCTGAGATCATCATGATTGCTAAGCCAGGCAAGCCAGAGAATACAACATTTTCATATCGCCAAATCAGCTTGCTGGCAACTTTCTTTCGAATATTTTTGAGCAGAATCTTGCCACTTCTAGACGATGGACACATGATTCCTAACCACCAGTTTGGCTTAGAACTGAACTCCTGAGTAATGCCACAGAGTAGTCCAGCAAATGCTCCTGGCTCATGAAAAGAAGCAATACTGCTCAGCTGCCTTTTTAGATGTGCGACAGGCATTCAAGAAAGTTTTGTACCCAGTACTCCTATACAAACTTAAAAGAAAGCGAGCACTGAAGCAAAATACCAACTTTAATGTATTTGTCATTCCTTTCCACGAAATCCCTGTCAATTTGTCAATCGTTCACAAATTCGCTTAATATCTTAACAGATACACTGCAAAAAAAAAAAATAAAAATTTTTATTAATTTTATTATTATTATTATTATTATTATTATTATTATTATTATTATTATTATTATTATTATTCTTATTATTATTATTATTATTATTATTATTCTTATTATTATTATTATTATTATTATTATTATTATTATTATTATTATTATTATTATTATTATTATTATTATTATTATTATTATTATTATTATTATTATTATTATTATTATTATTATTATTATTATTATTATTATTATTATTATTATTATTATTATTATTATTATTATTATTATTATTATTATTATTATTATTATTATTATTATTATTATTATTATTATTATTATTATTACGAGTTATTTTTCGCCTGCTACTATTGGGGGATCTACGAGCGTGATTGCAACTGATTCGTCGGTCAGCAACACTGCTCTTAATTCTCCCAAGACATTGTCCGTATCTATTCCCCTTCATGCAATTTGGGCTGCTAAGCCCCTGATAGCTGTCCCAATTAAAAAACAAATTTTAATTTCTAGGCTTGCCCCTGACACTTCGATTGACGATGCAAAGTCCTACATCCAATCGAAGTCAAAACTATCTGATTCATCTGTTGATAAATTTAGATTTAGTTAGCTTTCTTCAAATTAGTGTTCCGGCGGAAGCTTTCAACACTATACGTTGCAAAACCTTCTGGCCAAAAGACTTAATTATAAAAGAGTTTGAGTCAAAGAGAAGAATTCGGCCTCCGATTGCTCTGCCTTCTTCATCAACTTCATCCTCATCTTTTACCAATGCAATTAAAAACTAACACTATCCATAAATTATCAGAATGTTAGAGGGCTTAACTCTAAACTTAATAAGTTTTATGTAGACAGTTTTTCGTTTGATGCTAACATTATTATCTTTACTGAAACCTGGCTAAAGCCCGAAATTTCAGATTTTTCATTATTTTGCAATAAATAGACATTTTTTAGAAGCGATCGTTTGTCGCGTATTGGAGGTGGTGTCCTTATTGCTGTAGACTCTGATCTTCTATCAGAATCTATTTTTTCTCCTTGCCTAAAAATTATATATAAAAATGTTTCTATATATATAACGAGCTCTTATATTCCGCCACAGTCCGATTTATCTGTATATCTAGAGCATATTTCTGCAATTAAGTCAATTTCGTCACTACTTTCTAGTAGTGATTACCTCTTTGTATTTGGTGACTTTAATTTGCCGGATGTGGTATGGTCTGATTCTCCAAGTGTTTTGATGCCATCCACATCTCACGAATTTATCAATTTTAGAAACAAACTGGTCGCAACTGTACTCTTGTACTGACATTAACAGTGCTACTTCAATCTTTTATAATATTATAAAATCACATTTTGACCAATGCATTCCAGATGAACTTCCCAGGAGAACTAATAGACCTCCTTGGTTCTCTAAGGAATTAGCAATGCTTAAAAATGTAAAGACTAGATATTATAAAAGATTTAAGAGTTCGAATAATCCTTCAGATTTTTCTCGTTTTGTTTTCGCCAGAACAAATTTTGTTGTTTGTAATTCGCGTTGTTATAATAACTACCTAATTCGTAGTCGTTTGCAATTTGCTCAGAATCCTAGGCAGTTCTACAACTTTGTCAATACTAAACGCAAAACTTCCTTACTGCCCTCATCTGTTTCTTAGAAGACATGAAAGCAAATACGGATCAGGCTTCAGCCGATCTTTTTGCAGAATTCTTCTAAGCTACTTATTGATCTTCTAACTTTCTTCCAAATTCCCCTTATCCGTATACCTTGTCGGAACCTAACTGCATTTTTAGTCCTGTGATCCTGGAAAGTTCGTTACTTAACGAACTTAACTTAATCAAGCCAGGTTATTCACCAGGCCCAGATGGAGTACGAGGATGTGTACTTAGGTACTGATTCTCTATGTAAGCCCTTGCTTAAATTATTTGAATTCTCTGTTAAATCGTGCTCTTTCCCATCCATTTGGAAGGAATCATTTATAATTCCTCTTCTTAAACATGGTTCAAGCTATAGGGGAATTTCCAAATTATCCGCGATGCCTAAAATGTTTGAGAAGTTGATATCATCTCAACTACAACACTCATGTAGCTCTATCATTTCACCCTACCAACATGGTTTTGTGAAATCGAAGTCTACTACCACTAACTTACTTGAGCTTACCTCCCTTGTTATCAAAGGTTTTCAGAACAAAAAGCAGTCTGACGTCATTAACACAGATTTCAGCAAGGCTTTCGATTCCGTAAACCACTATCTCTTGCTTAAAAAACTTAGTACTATCGGATTTCCACACAGCCTTCTTATGTGGATTTCTGAATATCTTTCTTGTAGAACCCAAAAAGTTCTCTTTAAAACCTCACTGTCTAAGCCTGTCTTTGTTACCTCTGGTGTACCCCAGTGTAGCCACCTTCGGCCTTTACATTTTAATTTATTTATTAACGATCTCCCATATATTTTCATTCACTCCTATGTACTAATGTACGCCGATGATGTGAAGCTGTGCTTATCATATAATGACAACAGCTCTCTTTATTTATTGTAATCGGACCTGGATTTGTTTTTTGCTTGGTGTAAATGCAACTTGTTGTTTCTGAATTGCTTTAAATGTAAGGTTATGTCATTCTATAGAAGTACGCCTCACACATTTAATTACATGCTCGACCTGACAAACATATCGCGGTTACAGTCAACAAAGAGACTCAATCTCTTGAATTTATCAAACGATGGTCTAAGGAATTCGACGACCCTTATTCGACTAAACTGCTATATACTTCTCTTGTTCGGACTATTCTGGAATACGGAGACGGAAATTTAATTTAAATTTAAAATGAAGTATTTGAGTAAAAAATTAAAGTTAATATCTGGGGTGTTCAAAATGAGAATATTAAATGATACAACATTTGTTGCGAGGATTGGAAAAAAAACCTGAAAAACCCAATCAGATCACTATGATTAGTAAAGTAAATTAGTGCAAGTTACTACGATTCCTTTTAAATGATAGGGTTAGTTAACAGACAAGTCAAATGAACGTCAAGTACGCTATCAAATATCACTATGTGTAAGTTTGTTCCGTTGGCGGAAAACATACGCCTTGACACGCCGCATCTGGGGACAAATCCTTTCAGAATACATAAAAGGAAACAGTGGACAGTGACACTGCAATCTCTAAATGTACGGCTCGGATTGTAAGCCATGTAAACAACGCAGTCCACTTCTTCGCTCGGAATGTTGCTCTACGGGCAACTCTCCCATCTCCGCTGGTGCTAGTTTTGCGCGCCGTATTTAGCATGTACGGCAGTGCCTTGCATTTCTGAGCAATGATCGTAAATCCTTAATCTTGTATCGCTTGCTCCCCTCATTAACGACAATTTTATTGTCTAGGTGGAGATAAGAGGAGGAAATTCAAATAGCCAAAGCCAAGTCCCACAACCGGAGCCTGTTACAGCAGGAGCTATGGAAGCCATGGTCACCCGCATGGAGCTGATAATGGAGAAGATGATGGGCAAGATATTTACGCATATGACGTAGATGTTGTAGGCAACCTATGCAAGTAAAGCTTACCCTCACCATATAGAACGCGAACGGCCTGTGCAAAAGCAGACCTGACCTTGAGCATTATTGCAAGACCAATAAGACGGATTTACTGTTAATATCCGAGACCCACCTCACTGCATGGTCATACTTTATCATTAAACGGTATGACCTCATTCATGTCAACCACCCCAAGGGGAGAGCTCGAAGAAGAGCCGCATTTTTAATTAAGAACAACATCAGCTATACGGAATTGCCAGGCATACAGGAGGAGTGGATTCAATGCGCACGGGTCCAATTGTGCACAGCGTTGGGAAAAATAAAAATTGCTGCTGCCTACTGCCCACCGAGACACAACGCCAGAAATTAAGAGATTGGACGCCTGATAGATAGGCTTGGAACCAGGTTTGCTATGGGCGGCGATTTTAAAGTCAGACACTCCTGGTGGCCCCGAGAATTAGTCATCGCCCAAGGATTCTGGATTGTGATATCCACCTCTGGAGCCCCCAAGTCGCCGAACTATTACAAGAGACGAGACGGCTCAGACGAGTATGGTTCCTATCCAGAAACCCCAGACACAAGGCAGCACTAAACAGACCAGCCAAGGCTCTTAAAGAGACCCTTGTCAGCCTGAGGAGCGCACTAGACACCTCCAACCCGGTGACCCTGAACACAACCTGTGAAAAGTCACCAGAGGAATCAAGAGGTCAACAAAAAGAGTTGCTCCAGTAAGGAACGTAGATTGCATTTGGTGCAGGTCCGAGGTGAACGGGGCCTACGATTTCGCGGACCACCTGAAACGAGTCTTCTCGCCTTTTACAAGATGCTCCTCGGAGGAAGCAGCAGAAACAGGGCTTCTACTTTCGCAAGACTCCCCGCAAGACGGCGCTGAGGATGGTATCAGTGCAATCGCACTTAAACTACTACCACCGTTCTGTATCAAGGTAATCACCAAACTATACAACAGATGACTAGAGATAGTGCACTTTCCAGCGTAATGGAAACGAGCCCAGGTAGTCATGATACCTAAGCCTGGTAAACCTAAAGCCAATCTTGCCTCGTATCGTCCGATCAGCTTGCCGGCAATCCTCTCCAAATTACTCGAAAAAGTATTCTTGCGTAGAATGTAGCCAATACTGGATGAGGCTGGCTTGATCCCAGATCACCAATTCGGCTTCAGGTGCTGTCATGGAATTACGGAACAATGCCACAGAGTAGGAAAATTCATACTTGAGGCATTCGAAAACAAGAAAAACTGCTTTGCCGTAATGCTTGATGTCAAGCAATTATTTGCCAAAGTCTGGCATCCCGGGCTCCTGCAGAAAATTGAGACCAATTTGCACCGAAAACACTATGCATTACTCGCTTCCTATATGGAAGGCAGAACATTCAAAGTCTCTCAAACAAAAACAATAAGAGCGGGCGTTCCACAAGGCAGAGTATTGGGCCCATTTTTTATAATAATTTTACGGCGGACCTTGCAATATAACATAGCCCCAACTTACTAGCTGCCACCTACGCGGACGACAAGGCTATTCTTACCATGGCTGAGAAGCCCGAGGAGGCCTCCCAGCATATGCAAGAGCAACTTTACCTAGTTGACAGTTGATAGAAAAGATGGAACATTATGGTCAATGGGGACAAATCCACTGCTACCACTTTCTCGCTCAGACCCGAAAACTGTCCACCAGTCCAGCTAGGTGGAACTGTAATCCCCGAACAAACTACGCCAAAATACCTCGACATGACCTTGGATAGGAGGCTGATGTGTAAATCCCACCTGTTAGAAAAAAAAGAAAACAGGCGGAGGAGAAACTAAAGGCTCACCATTGGCTAATGGCCCGTAAGTCCAAATTAGGCACACACTTAAAAATTGTATACTACAAGGCAATAATAAAGCCAATCTGGACTTACGGCATCTAACTATGGGGTACTGCGAACAGAAGCAACAGAAGAATGATCCAATCTCTACAAAACAAGCCGCTTCGTATTGCGACGAACTCACATATATACCATGATAACACCAACATCCATAATGCCCTACAATTTCCATGGGTCAAAGATGAAATCGCGAAAATCAGCTCAAAATATATAAGGGGGCTCCACCTACACGAAACTGCCCTTTGCATTGGCCTGCTGGACAACTGCAAATCCATCAGAAGACTAAAAAGACGACTAAGAGACCTGGGACCCTATTCCCTAACCTAGAATCAAAAACCAGAAGTCACCTTGCACAAACTGAAACATATATCTGCTTAGTTCCCCATTAAAAAATTTAATAATTGTCAACATCAGACAGATTTTAAATAAAAATATAACTTTTGCCACCAATAACCACAAAAAAAAAAAAAAAATAGAATCCATGTTGGTAGGGTGAAATAATAGATTTGTAGTTGAGATGTTATCAGTTTCTCAAACACTTTAGACATCGCGTATAATTTGGAAATGACCCTAAAGTTTTTAACATCGGACTTTGAACCATGTTTGTGAAGAGGAATTCTATATGATTCCTTCCAAATGGTTGAGAAAGAGCACGACTTAACAAAAAATTCAAATAATTTAAGCAAGGGCTTACATAGAGAATCAGCACAGTACCTAAGTACACATCCTGGTACTCCATCTGGGCAATGTGAATATCCTGGCTTGATTAAATTAAGTTCGTTAAGTTACGAACTTTCCAGGATCACAGGACTAAAAACGCAGTTCGATTTCGGCAAACGGAATTAGGAAGAAAATAAGAAGATGAAGCCTGATCAGTATTTGCTTTCATGTCTTCATAAGAGACAGATGAGGGCAGTAAGAAAGTTTTTCGTTTAGCATTGACAAAGTTGTAGACCTGCCTAGGATTCTGATCAAATTGGAAACGACATCGAATTAGATAACTATTGTAACAACGCGAATTACAAACAACAAAATTTGTTCTGGCGATAACATAACGAGAAAAATTTAAAGGATTATTCGATCCCTAAAATCTTTTATAATATCTAGACTTCACATTTTTAAGCATTGCCAATTCTTTAGAGAACCCAGGAGATCTATTAGTGCTCCTCGAAAGCTCATCTAGAAAACCTTGGTCAAAAAGTGATTTTGTAATAATATAAAAGATTGAAATAACAAATAAGCTCACATGTAGACAAAAACTAAGTCTAAAGTGGGATGATAGGGGTCTTCGGGGACAGCTAAAGGACAAGTTTGTACTACATTACTAGAAAATCGGATAACTTTGAGAGAGAGACATCTCTTAAAGCGAATTGATAAATTCGTGAGAAGTGGTATCAAAACATTAGAAATGTCAGACCATATCACAACGGGCAAATTAAAGTCATCAAATACAAAGAGCTAATCACTACTAGAAATATTCTTTAGGTATATAGATAAATCGGACTGTGGCGGAATATAGGAGCACGTTATGTATATAAAAAATTTAAATATATAATTTTAACGGCGATAAATTCAATGTTTATTAGGCAAGACGAATAAATAGGTTCTGATAAAAGATCAGAGTAAATAAAAGTCTGATATTTCGGACTTTACCCAGGTTTCAGCAAAGATAATAATGTTAGCTTCAAAAGATATAATATATATATAAAGCTTATTAAGTTTAGAGTTAAGCCCTCTAACGTTCTGGTGAGATAGACAAAGAGTTAGTTTTGGTAAATTACTAGAAGATGAAGCACTAGTAGAATTTAGAGGCATTGCAATCGGAGGCCGATTTCTTCTACTTGACTCAAACTCTTTCATAATTAAGTCTTTCGGCCAGAAGGTTTTGCAACATATAGTGTTGAAAGCTTCCGGCGGAACATTAATTTTAAAAGAGCTGATTTCTTTGGGATAGCTAAATCTAATTTTATGAACAGATAAATCTAATAGTTTTAACTTCGCTTGGATGTAGGACTTAACATGAACCGAAGTGAAAGGGCAAGCCTAGAGACGAAAATTTATTTTTTAATTGGGACGGCTATCAGGGGCTTAGCAAATCAAATTGCTTGTAAGGAAATGGATACGGACAAAGTCTGGGAGGAACTAAGAGCAGTGTTGCTGACCGACGAATCAATTGCAATCGCATTCTTACAGCCCATATCATGAGTAATTTTGAGTCCACACCCAATCCTCATCCCCTGTATTTAAATATGCTCTCTTCTACTACTACTACTCTTCTACTACTATATAGTGATTTTGACTTAAGTGCTGAGTTGCTTAGCCAATATAAATTTGAGTCCACACCCAATCCTCATCCCCTGTATTTAAATATGCCCTCTTCGATGAATTCTGCCCTATCTTCTCTAGTATCACCAGTGAATTCACGTCATTTGGATGTTTCGCCCACCGTTTATTATTATTGCCATCTCCAGGCAATCTGTACGCTGATATTTTTCCTACGCCATCTCTTGATGTTGCGACTACATCGCCCAGCTTAGATCCTGTCCCTAGTAAAGATTCGTCTCCGAAGTTAATTTGGAAACGTAGACCCTTACGTAACTCTGCTGTAGCTGATAGTGGCGATAATGTTGCACTTGAAACTGCATCTGCCCCAATGCTTTCAGTTATTACCCCTCTAAAGCAAGTATTTGTGTCTAGATTATCCTAAGACACGACTTGCGATTCAATCAAAGCGTATATTGTTATCAAGTCTTATGCTAATCTATCCTGCACTAAATTCAATTTTACTACACCTCTTTTAAAATAAATACTCCTTCTGATGCCTTTTCAATCATTTGTAACTCACAATTTTGGCAACCACAGATGATTGTTCATGAGTTCACGCCCAAAAGACGAACTAATGCCTTACCTATTACCCTTCCATCAGGTAATTCCTCATTACATGCTTCAATTACTGTTTCAAAGAACTAGCTTCTTGCCCCGTTTCCTTTCACATTCATTACCAGAATATTAAAGGACTGTTAACGATGCTTAATAGCCTCTACTTGAGTAGTACTGCCCTTCAATAATTGCTTTATTGCGGACTAGATATGGCAGATGTCCGCCAAGTCTCTGATAATTTCAATTAATTGCCACTAAATCCACATTCCAGTCCGATCGAATTGTATCTTCTGTACGCACTGATGTTGAAATTGTTGCTGTTAAAGTAGCACTTCCGTCCCGTTCGATCTTTATTACTTGTTCTTACATACCTCATTTGAATTACAAGTTTATATGCAACATATTGCTTGTTATATAAAAGAAGTTTCCCTACAAGTGAAAGATACTGATATTTTTGTTGTTTTTAATTTACCCAATACTTCATGCCCATTCCTCAATAGTTCATAATACCTTTCTCTTTTTTAACATCATTATTTTTTGGTTGGCATGCTTGATTTGTCGTTAGTCAGTTAAATATTATTTTGATAGAATTCTCGACCTTGTCTTTATTAAGGACTTCGCTAAGTCAGCCGTCTCTAGATCTTCGCCTCTTATAGTCCCTAAAGACAAACATCATCCGACTTTTAAAATTTCTATTTCACTTCTTATGCCGCATTATTGACATAAGCACGTCAACAATTACCTCGTCGTTGCTTTCGCAATGAAAATTATCGCTTGCTGAATAAATGCATTCTTGCAACTGACTGGTGATTTCTAAATAATGCAATTGTCATTGATGTTGTCCTCAGTTTTTTTTTATGAGACCTTAAATACACTTGATAAGTGTATCCCTACCTATATCCCGTCAATTCGCTTATCCCCATGGTTTCGCGAAGACTGTCTTATTTAATAAACATAAAGTCTAAACCACTCAAAAAATTTAAAATCAAAATCTAGTGTTGACAGGTACAAATATTCTGTAGCCATGTCAAACTTCGTCCTTCTTAATACTCTATGTTACGAGAATTACTTATCACGTTGTAAAGAACAGGTTACTCGTGACCCCAAACAATTTTTTAATTTTATTAATTCGAAGCGTAAATCTTCAAATTTACCTTCCTCGTTTTTTCTTGGGATAGATGAAGCCTGCAACGACTCTTCTGCTGTTGACTTATTTGCAACTTTTTCCAATCAACTAACTCCCCTATCTTCTCTATTAACTCAACTTACCTTTATAATACATTACCCATTAACAATATCGCCATTCTCAGTATTTTCTATGGCTCCCCAGGGTCCGCCATTAATTCCCTAAAATATTCCTTTTCACCTGGTCCTGATAACGTCTCCAGTTTTGTCCTTAATAATTGTTATAGTTTTTTAGCTGAACCGTTTCAAAAACATTTTAATTTATCCCTTGAATTTGCAAAATTTCCATATCACTGGAAGGATTCATCTATCTTACTACTACACAAAAAGAGTAGTAAGTCTGATATTTTAAATTAAAGATTATTTTTTTACCTAAATTGTTTGAAAAACTTATAGTTTCTGTTTTACAGCATTTCTGTAAATCAATCATCTCTCCTGCCTAACATGGTTTTGTACAGGGCTCTTTCCACTACGACCAATTTGTTGGAACTTATCACCTTGGTAAATGAAGCATTTTTATTGAAAAGGCAAACTGATGTCATATACATGGATTTCAGTAAAACTTTTTATTCTGTAAGCCACGGTCTCTTACTCTACAAACATGCTTGTATAGGTTTCCCACACTTCTTAATTAATTGAATTTCCATCTCCTTAAAAGGTAGAACTCAAAAAGTATTTGTTCAAGCATAGAACATAAATAAAAATCTGTTTAAATACTATAAGATGAGACCACTGGCTACAACCTTTGCGGGCCCTTGGCAGAATGTTCAAACTTACATTAAACATGCAAATGTACATTTAAAATTAATATATACGCCACATACTTTTAAGTGGAAGTGCATTACGTATTGAGTGAACACAACGCACCATAATAAAATAGATAATTTATGGCCGCGTGTATGCGTGTCATATAGTATGGTGTGATTCAGGTACGTGCACGAAATATTAACCGACCCTATCAGCAGATGCAACCCGTTGGTCGGGTCAAAGTAGATAAGAATAGATTAAGAACGCCCAATGTTACCTATATAAGAACTAGGATTTGTAAGAAATAAACCAGTATACTTTCGAGTTGCTCACTGAACACATCGTTCAAACATTTGTTCCTTCGAGCCTTTGTTGTTCTCCCCCACCAGTGGTAAGAGACAACGAAGAGAAAAACCAACCAGCACCTTAAGAATACAAAGGTTGCTTAAATAAATAAAAGTGCTCTGTCTCCACCACCAGTGGTAAGAGACAGGGTATTATATAAAAAAAACAACAATTGTTGTTAAAATAAAAAAATACTGGGCAATACAAGCCAGTATTACATTAGCAGTACAGAATTGCATGTGGCAACGGTACTAGCTAAGAGCAGCGACGGCAGCTCAGCAACGACGACAGTACCGAGCTAGCAAAGACGGCTACAGCTACGAGTACGGCGGCGACAACTGCAACAGCAACAGCCTAAGCAGAGGCAACAGCAGCAGTTTCAGCAGCGACGGCAGCAACAATAGCTGCAACAGCGACAGCACAGCCTAAGCAAAGGCAAAAGCAGCAAGAGCTTCAACAACTTCAGTACAGCATTGCAAGTGGCAACAGTACTGAAGGAGAATTAGCAGCGGGTACAGCATTGCAAGTGGCAACAGTACCAACTGGAGGAAGCGACAACGGCTGAAGCAAGGACGGCTTGCCAAGGATCGACTTCGTATCAGTACAGCATTGCAAGTGGCAACAGTACTGAAGGAGAAGCAACAAGAGCTTCAATAAATAGTTTCAGCAGTAGCGACAACGGCAGCAACAGCAACAACGAAGACGATCTGCATGAGAGGCAGACCGCACCTTATGCCAACGAGGGAAATTATAAATTATTATTAAAATTAAATTATTATTACATTAATTATAAACAAAATTGTAATGCCCGACGACAATTGAGTCGACCGGCAAGACGTTTGGCCTGTACAGCCATTCGAAAAAAAAGGCATGAAAAATTTGATAAAAAATATATTAATAATAAGAAATATTGAGCAGTAACAAATTTAAAAATAAAAAAAATTTTTTTTAAAAAACTTAAAATTAAAAAATTTGATAAAAAAAAAATGTTATCAGAAATAAATATAGAGCTTCTAAGGAAGCAATCCGATATAGTGGCAGAAGTTAGGACTCTTGAGATACAGAAGATTTCAAGAGAAATTTTAAAAAGAGTCGAAGAACTCAAAATAAATTTTCAAGGTAATAATACCTTATTGTTAAAAATTGGTGTACTCGATCACGACTACTTTAACAACAAACAGTTTGACGTAGTAATGTAGGCAATTCACAATATTGAAAGGAAAGGAATAACAGCCAAACCCTCAATATTGAAAAATCTTTAGAGATCCCTGCAGTAATCGAGAAAGATTTGAGTTCTACGATTAAGGAATCTTTAGGCTCACCTGTAGGAGTAGATCTAGAAGATAGGTTTCAAAAACAGGCTAAAAAGATGGAAAATTGGTATAAAGAGATTGTCGATAGTATAGACAATCTTCAACAACTATAAACAATTCTGATGAAAAAGAACAAAATGGAGCATTTGTGGCTTCAAATGTCAAATATAATAGACTTAATCAGACAACTCAAACTCTTGATGTAAAATTACAAAATGAAAGTCAAGTAGAAAGTTCAAGTTTAAAGGTAGAATTACCGTCACTACCAAAATTGGAAATTCCTGAATTCTCAGGTAATCTTAAAGACTGGGATATATTTTTCGAGTTATTCTCGGAACTTGTCCATATTAGAGAAGACATTAGTCTTGCTCTGAAATTTAATTATTTAAAAATTTCATTAAAAGGAAAAGCAAAAAGTATGGTTTCTCATCTTTTAATTGGTTCCGCAGAGAACTATATTACCGCTTGGAATTTAATAAACAAACGGTATGAAAATAAAAGAACGACATTTTCAGAGCAGCTGAAACGTTTAATTGATTTACCGAATGTAAATATTGATTCAGCTAAACAAATTAAAACATTTATTGATTCAATAAATGAATCAATACATTTAATTAAATTAAAAACTAATATTTCCGAAGAAGTTCACGTGATTTTCGCACATATGATATTGAGAAAATTCAATATAGATACAGTGCAACTATATGAAAGTCATGTTAAAGGAACTAAAGAAATACAGACACTCTCTGATGTAATGGCGTTCTTCGACTAAAGGCTTACCTCCCTCTCATCATTACAAGATGAAAAGTCGGTCACAAAACAACGTCAAGTAGTAATAATACAAAGAGTTGTCAAACTTGTAAAGTACCTGGACATAACGCACTTAAGTGCTACAGGTTCAGGGGTATATGGCCAATGAAGACATCCGAAATGGCAAAAAAGGTAGAGTTGTGTCTAATATGTTTAAGGCACTCCACTGCGAAAAAATGCATGAATCAAATTCTTTGTTCACAATGCAATAAAAATCACCATACAATGCTTTATTTCAATAATGAAAAAAGGCATAAGGTGAATACTTGTGTAACAAAAAAAAGCAAACGGTATAAGCAACTGCACTTGTAGAATTCAAACTAGCAATGGAGTATATGTGAAACTACAGTCCTAATAGATAGTGGGGCACAAAGTACAATCATATTGAAAAAAGCAGCGCAGATCTTTAACTAACCAATAATAACAGCTCATACACAAATAAGTGAGTATCTCCAGCCTCTACCGCAAAATACAAGGTAACTAGACTCACTATTAGAACTAATAGAAGCAAACAGCATAAAGTTGAGGCAATTATTTTTTCAAAGTTGATGAAAATTCTCCCATAAAACAGCCAATGTTGATACAACAAAATAGCTGATGCTAACTTTCATAAACCATGTATGGTGGACTTAATCATATCTGCAGATTTATACCCTTTAATTCTAAGGAATGGAGTTGTAAAAATCGATGGGCTGCTTGGTCAAAATACCGAGCTTGGGAGGATTGTATCAGAATGTTCAAAATATAAAAGTTGTAAAAACAATAGTTTTTTAAATAACAATTGCAGACCTAGAAGGATTCTGAAATATAGAACCTAGAGATAAAGATGATATAAGGGCTGAAATATGTGAACAAAATTTTATAGTAACAACAAAGATAAATAATGGGGATAATAAAAACAAATTATTAGGCGATAAACGGACGAAATACGCAAAACTACACAAATTGAATGGAATCATGTAAAATCTGAAGAGAATCCGTTAGTTAAAACATCCAAAGGAATTAGTCCTAGCAAATTAAAAGATTGTGAAATATGGTGGGCGGGTCCCAAATGGCTATCTCAACCCAAAGAGAATTAGCCGAGAGCTACAAATGCAGTTAGTAACATTTTGATACCAAAAAAATCGCTTATTTATTGAAGTTTATTGAAATAAAAACAAAGAATAAGTCATACCCTTCATAATTACCTATAAATGAGCTGAAAAAAGCAACTTCTTTGATTATTTAAAAACAGCAATTACTTCAGTTTAGTAAAGAAATAATATGCTTAATTAAAGGGAAAGAAATCGGAGCTAAAAGTAAAATATTAAGCTTAAATCCATACTTAGATGAGGATGGCATTCTTCGAGTAGGTGGAAGAGTATAAAATTACAATACATAATTTGAAGTCAAACACCCTATCATATTAGATAAATGTCACATATCATCATTAATTATTAAAAACGCTCACAAAAAAACTCTACACGGGAGAATAAATCTAATGCGAATCCATATTCAAAGAAATTATTGGATATTTCGCTTATGAGATAATTTAAAAAAATACTTAAGCATTCAGGGCGTGTTACCTGTGTGTGATATCGACAGTCTGTAGGAAAACAGATAATGGGCATTCTCCAAAAGTATAGAGTAAATGCAGCATATCCGTTTTCTAAATACTGGTGTAGACTATGCAGGGCCATATTACGTTCGATGTTCGAAAAATCGTGCACAAAAAACACAGAAAGGGTCTCGCAGTCTTCGTTTGTATGGCAATTAAAGGTAGTCAGCGATTTAACGTCTGATGCATTCCTCGCAGCATTAAAAATATTCGTAGCTAGAAGTGGAAAGTGTACCAATATATACTCCGACAATGGAACGGACTTTGTAGGTGCAGCTAAAAAATTAGACTTTGAGGTAGTTAAAGCAATACAACAGAATACCAGAATTGCTGCAGACATAAAACAGGAAAACAATTCAATGGCACTTTGCACGAGTAAAATCTGTTAATTATCATATATAAAAAGAAATTGTCGACAACATTTTGACTTATGAAGAATTATCAACATTGCAGCTAGAAAATTATAGATATATAGATAGAATAGATATTGTTGATAGTGACATACTTACACCCGGTCATTTTATTATAGGTGGAGAGACGCATATTCGTTAAATCTAAATGTTTGTGCTTTAACACCCGGTCATTTTATTATAGGTGGAGAGACGCATATTCGTTAAATCTAAATGTTTGTGCTTTAACTGAATCAAGCTTAGGCATGTGTCACGAAAGTGTGAATCAAAATGCGCTTGCTAATTTTGCCATACTCTTCGCCTCTCTCCACTACATATAGAAAATTGTACTTCACAACCCGGTGCAAACAGGGCGCAGCCAAGAACTAACGAACATAACTTCCTCAGCGCTACCGAAGAAGCTACAGTGAAAATCAGCCACATCACACGTACACATGTCACTCCAAGAGCTGAACCGGATCATCAAATGCTAAACATCCGCAAGGACTTCGGCAAAGCGTATTTTCAGTTCAATTTGTATATGCTTCAGAAGTTCGTCTATTCCGTTATGAGCTCTCCACGGTAATACCCGGCACTTCTAGCACACCATTTTTAGCTGTGAGGGTCGTAAACCAGGTAGCTCACCACCATCAACTCGAGTTTCCCACTGCAGCAAAAATCATAAAAAAAAAGCTTAACATGGACGACGTACTCACGGGAGCATACACAGGGAAGAAGCGGGATGAGTTGATTCAGCTGTTGGAACGTGCATGATTGGAGCTTGGTATATGGGTGTCCAACTCATTACGCATTTCTACAGGAACTCATACTACAACTAATGACCAAGGCAAGGCATTCAATTCTACATCAAAAGTTCTTTCACTGGGATTCACAAAAAGACATTTTATCGTACAACGTTTAAAATTTAATTTAAAACTCTGTTTCAAGAATTGCGGCTACTCGACCTTGGCTGGGATACGGAACTGTCTCCAAAGATTGCTGATTACTGGACAAAATTTTGTCACCACCTCAATGTACTCCAGGAACTTTTTGTCTGCCACGATACTGTCAAACACCCTATACTGCTTTCGAAATCACACCGCATTTAAAAAATGATTTCGGAACATGAACATGCATCAAACCTCCACTCAGGCGTTTCTCCACTCTTTGTCATTATGCGTCAAACATATTGGATTTTTGGGGCGTGTAATCTTATAAGAAATCTTGTCCACAACTGCATAAAATATTATCGCCATTCGTATAACAGAGGCACTTCCCTTCCTAGCACTCAGGCTGTGACTAAGCTGGACCTTTTAAGGAAAAAGGAGAGGACACATTCCACAAAAAATCAAAGGCTACATATTTTTGTTTGTATGCCTTGTTACATCAGCCATACACGTAGAATTGGCCACCGACCTCACATTTTTGGCATACCTTCGTCGAGGTACGTCGCTGAGAGGAAAATATTCCCAGATCTTCAGCGAATTTTGTTGATGCCAAATGGGCACTAGATGGGTGTTTTATTTATCAGGAATAACGATTTGACATAATTTCACTATCAGATATTAAAGGAGTTAACAAAGTCTCTGATAAAGTAATGATGTTGGTATGAAACAAAGTAATCCTCAAATAAAGATTTTTGAGCGACCGCTTACATTCTGATAATGAATGAGTAAAGAAACGGGGCAAGAATTTTTTTCTTGAAATCTCAGATAGGTAGACAGAACTAGAAGCTGTGACTCTTCACAGTTGAAGGCACAGTTCTCCGTTTAGGCATAAACTCATATAAAATCATATGAGGTGGCTAAAACTTTTGATCACAAATAATCGTGTGGGACGCTAATCTTGAAAAATTATATATCTCGAGGCGAGACAAAATTAAATTTTTTGACCGACACGCTGACATTTGATTTTCTAGCAAGTAGTATCTTACAAGAATCTAGATACTATACAAACTCTTGCTTACGTGGAGCAACAACTGAAAGAGCGGGCATTAAATGCGCATTAATACCGATACCTGTAATAGTAGTGGTAGTGGTAGGGTCTACTTCGTGTATTAACTACCCGATGGATGCCTCTATAATTGGGGAAGGTTCTATACACTGAGATATTGGTGCGCCAACTTAAGATAATGCTGGAGAAATATCTAGGTTGATTGAAGGGAGATGACACAAAGATAAAATTGGCGAAACACGCAGATGGCGAGGAGTTGTCAGTGAAGTTGTGGGCGACTGAGCGACCAACACAGACGGTAAAAAAATTGAGGTGGACAATAAGGTGGATATCTAAATTGACCAAATATTTCGGCACTAGAGTCAAAATTACTCAATAGAGCCTTGGCCACATTGTTAAATTTTTTAAACTTGATTTCTCACCATATTGTACAAATTAAGAAGAAAACGTTGCAAATCGTCAAAACTGCAACTGTAACAACATCTGGCAGCCAGGTGCAGAAATACCAAATATGGCTTGGGTCAGCGGCTCGGCAACTTCCCGTAAGCGCAACCCGAAACCCTTGGGATTGTTGGGCAACGAATCAGGTGCTCTAGAAATGCAGTCACAGACGCTGTTAGAGCAGTCCAATTAGACTTGAATCATAAAGCGTTCCATTAAATTGGCAAGCAATAATCAAGTGTTTAACCATGCACTATGGGGATAAAATGATTTTGGTAAACTAGAGTACCAGATGACAATGCTAATGCAGGGTAATAACCCATCAGTGAAAAAATCACCCCACATCTGACATTCCTCTTGAATAAGGTAATCTATATGGATTTGGGTAGAGAGGCTCATAAAGAAAATTTACTGAGACAAAGCTCAAGACATATTTTTATTTGGCTTATGCGGAGATCTAGCACGTGCTCTGAGTGGGCAAGCCCCACAAGACCTTCCTTTGGTATTAAACATATGCCTTAAAATGAAAAATCAAAAATATCCCACGATGCAAGCGATATTTGCCAACAATAAAAACCATAATGACACACCAGCCCACGCAACATGCAATTCGTTAGCTCAAGCTTTCGACAACCACAACAGGTTCCAGAAATATACAATATCAACAAGCCGCACAGTAATAGAGCAATACCGGCAGAAACACTTCATGCCACCAAAGACAGAGAAACTTTAACGTACGAACTAACCAAAATGAACGGAATGAAATGCAACCTACCGACACGTATGCCACAATGGCAGAATACAGCCAAGCAATTGAAGACTAGGAAGACCAAGAAACACTAGAAGAGACTTTGGAAGACTACATTGATAGATACGACAATGAAGAAACCGAATAATACGACAACTCTGCAATGTTTTTTTTTAGAATAGAGGATTTCTCACTTTTATATTTCGAATGCAAGCTGGGGTATGGGACAATTTTAAAAATATTAATAGATACAGGCTCAAATCGGAATTATATTCAACCCAAGTTTGTTACTCACCCAATACCTAATCAGACCCTTTAACTCCTTTAACGCTGTGTCCATCAAGGGCAGTGTTTGTGTCACTCAACACAAAATAGCCAACCTCTTCAACCACCTCTACATAAAGGTCAAGTTTTTTTTGTTGCTAACCTTTAAATCATTTTCCGTTCTGGGCAATGATAGCTTACCAAAAATGTACGACCATTAAAAACACAGTTAACATATCCATCAAAAAAAGGATATTTGAGGCTGTAAATACTATAGTACGTAGAATTGAGTAATTAAGCAAAACGCAGATTGACCTCTTCAAACATTCCCAAAATTATTTTCAGAGCTAAACTAGAAACTGACATACACAACAAATGTGAAGGCAGAAATACGAACTTTTTCAGACACACCTGTATACTCAAAATTCTGTTTGTATCGAATGAGCATGAAAGAACAAGCAAGTCTCTGAACTCCTAAATGGCGGTATAATCAGACCATCAATTTACTATACAATTCACCTGTATAGATAGAAAAAAAAAAAAAAAAGCCTCAAAGGAAAAAAATATTGTAGGGTTATAGATTACAAAAAACTATATTTGGTTAACATTCATTTTTTTTATTTTTATTTAATTTAGAGACGACTAAAAACAGTCGACTAGCAGAAAAATAAAAGTTTATCAAAAATTGTACAATATAAAATTTTAAAAGTAAGCTGGAAATTAAAAAGTAACGAAGGTCTGGGTTAATATTCAAAATGATTTTAAATTCAATTGTTCTAAAATTTGTTTCAAGGATTGGGGAAAACCAAGAAAAAACCTAATCAAAACAATAAGTATTAGTGTTTGTAGATGCTAATTCCTAGCGAATGTGATAGGCAAGCGAAAGTTTGATTGAACGAAGAGTAAGTTAGTTTCAAGTATGTCTATAAGGAAAAATAATTTAGGCGACCAATCTATGTTGCCGTTTATTAATTTTTAAATAAATAAAACAGCTAAAGTTGTTCTACGTTTAGTTAAAGAGGGAAGATTTTGTAGTAGGAGTCTACTAGAATAGGGTGGCAAACGAAGGACGATTAGGATCCCAATTGAAACCGCGAAGGGCAAAGAGAAGGAATTGGTTCTGGACTGACTCTATGCGAGTCCCATTGATATTGTATTGACGGTACCATACGCAAAAGCAGTATTCGAGAATAGGCCGTACTAGTGATACGTAAAGTAATTTCGTGGTGAAAGGATCGTTAAATTCCTTCGACCAACGCTTCATGAAGCCTAGAACGCCTTTGACAGCGTTAACAATAGATGCAATATGTAAGTTAAAATTGAGCTCAGAAAGTTGGTAAATGTATGGCTTCAGACAGCTAAAAGTCATAAACATGCACTTAGAGATGGTTGGCTGAGTTGGTTGATAGATAGATAGAGATAGATGGTTGGCTGAGTACCAAAGTTGCATGGAGTTAAGATCATGTTGAAGACAACCAAGTTGAGAAGGCTCTTTATATGATAATATAAGTTTACCATCGTCAGCATACATTGGTATACGCGAATGTAATATAGTGAACGGAAGGTCATTAATGAAAGTAAAAGTATAGGGGACCAAAGTGGCTCCCTTGAGGTTCGCCAGAAGTAACATAGACTGGTCTGGAAATTGCATATCTTAGTACCTGAACATATTGATGAAATATGCTTCATATACATCGATGGCATCATTATATTTAGAAAACACTATGAATCACACTTGAAAAATTTTGACATAATTTTTCAAACTCTGCAAAAAGCCAATATGAAATGTCAATTGGATAAACTCGACTGCATGATGAACAAAATTTAATTTTTTGGCTTCGTTGTATCCGGCAACGGCATTAAAACTAATCCAGATAAAGGTGCAACTAAAGCTCAGTATCATTTTACGGGGCTCTAAAGATTTTAAGATCCTTTTTGGGACTCTTCGGGTACTACGGAGTTTCATTGAAAATTATGCTAAGCTCGCAAAGTCCCTTACCACACTTTTAAAAGAGGAAGACAGATTTGTGACCAAGAAAATGTCTTAAAAAAAATCAATTTCCGCTGACACGCTCCAAGCTACTCCAAGCTTTGGAAGTATTCAGGAAGATTAAATGTAGCTTAATATATAAAGATATAATACACCGGTACCGATATTTCGCAAAGGCGTTTTACATGACAACCGATGCTTCCAACTTCGCAATGGGCGCAGTACTATCGCAAAAATCCAACCTATTTAATTTCACCCAAGAACACTATCCAAGGCAGATGAATTATGCCGCTAACGAAAATAAAATGCTAGCCATAATTTGGTCTCTAAAAAGTCTAAATAATTGCTTATGCGGTAATGCTAAGGATAAAATATTTACAGACACCCAGCATAATCAAATCCTATGTAGAGGAATATAATTGCCTCAACTCAAGACAACGATGAGAGCTCAAGCGAAGGATTGATACCAAGTATGGAAATCCCGATTACCGCCATTAGGGTCCAAATTTTATTTCGCAATTTTGAAATGATCGACTACAAGTTTAACACTCCCTCCCAAGCTTTTACAAACACGACATATGGAGATAGCAATACAATCCGAATGAACTATTATACGACCTAAAAAACTATTTCAATCCCTCAGTAAAATATATATAATGGGTAAAATAAAATTATTATACTCAAGTCATTTAAAAAATTTCAATGTGCACACGTTTTACTCAGACACAAGTAAAAGACCTGGCCAACACAACAGAACAAGAGGAAAAAATCCTCAAGACGCCCAATAGAGCTCTCCAAAATGCTTGGGAAAATAAAATCCATAGATTAGAGAAACCCCTATACCAGAATACCCCGGATATATATTTCACAACGACATCTACTCGCCAGATCGATAACTCGTACTTACAGCAATTGATAAATTTTCCAAGCTAGCAAGGGTCAAAATCATAATATTAAAAGCAATTGAAGATATTATATATATATAAATATAAATATAAATATAAATATAAATATAAATATAAATATAAATATAAATATAAATATAAATATAAATATAAATATAAATATAAATATAAATATAAATATAAATATAAATATAAATATAAATATAAATATAAATATAAATATAAATATAAATATAAATATAAATATAAATATAAATATAAATATAAATATAAATATAAATATAAATATAAATATAAATATAAATATAAATATAAATATAAATATAAATATAAATATAAATATAAATATAAATATAAATATAAATATAAATATAAATATAAATATAAATATAAATATAAATATAAATATAAATATAAATATAAATATAAATATAAATATAAATATAAATATAAATATAAATATAAATATAAATATAAATATAAATATAAATATAAATATAAATATAAATATAAATATAAATATAAATATAAATATAAATATAAATATAAATATAAATATAAATATAAATATAAATATAAATATAAATACCAATATAAATATAAAAACCAAAATTTAAAGTAATGGAAAACGAAAAATCCTCAAGTTCTGAATTAATGAGATTCATACTCATAGCTCAACTGGGTATAGACATTTATAAAACACCCCCAAATAAGAGTGAAGTTAACGGATAGATAGAACGATTTCATTGTACACTTTCTGAAATAAAGAGATGTTTGAAAAGAGATCAAACCAATAGAAAATTCGAAGAAGTTCTACGAGTACAACTGCTCAGTTCATTTGGTAACACAAAAAAAAACCACTTGAAGCTTTCTTCGGCAGAAGAGTTACCATCTACTGGCCATAAAAAATGACAGGTGGGGGTAAAATGGGACAAATATTAAAAAAATAAAAGGACAGAATGCAGGACAACAATTTTTAACTGTAATTTTTATGTTTTTTACATATTTTTCTAAATTAAATCGATTATTCCAAGTCAATGTTTTCGTCGTCGGCGTATTGTATTCATTGTATGATTGTTCTGTGCCGACTAATTTTAAATATTTTTCTGGTACCTCATAGTTATGACAGCATGTACCATGCCGCCGTAGTCGACATCAAATATTGAAAATAATTTTCACATAAAAATTTACTTAACGAATTTTATCATTACCTTATGGTCAGAATGGCATTTAAAGTCTGTTTCTGTAGACGACATCGCAATTTGGTTTTTGTTCAATGGGCTTACCTTTGGACTAATTGAGAAATTAGTTCAATCACAAAATTGGTGCAATTTAATCTAATCGTATTCTGTATTTTTCGACATTAGGAGCAATTATTTTAAGATTATGCTCATTATTAAATCACCTAACCGATTTGTCGGGTTCGGGCTATTAATTGAGAACGATTTATTTTTGCGCTGCATAACTTCCAAAATAGGACTTCAGAAAAATGACATATAATCGGTTTTCATCATCGTTTTATAAGTCTCATAGACCCTCTGCTTTGTGACATTTTTCCAATAATGCATTGTTAGTAGTGCAGCTTAAGTTATTCCCATTGTCGTAACATACTGCACTTCATACGGTCTTAGTGGTAATACGATGTTCATTAATATTAAATAATAATAATTAATTAAATAATACTGATCGTTATAAATTCTAGCAACATATTTATGTTGTATTTGAAAAAAAGGCCTCATTTAAGGACAATGGGTGTGCAACATTTTTTTCGGCTTTCCGTGAATTGGCAACACTGGTTTCCACTGACCTCACACAGTACAAACAGGTAAGACAAGACAACATAGAACAACTGAAACGTAAACAGAACAGAGACTTACTAGACCACAATATCAGAAAAAAACAGTTACATTAACCAACCATACATATACGACGCACAGACAGTAACCATTTATAAGAGAATTGGCAAAAACACGATTCAACGATTTTAAATTTTCTGCACATTAGCAATTTGGAAGAATTACTCGACGCTCTTAACATTTTACATTTATACACAGACGAAGACCTTAAATACAATAATCTATATACGACAATAAAACATGAAATAACGCAGATGTTCGTAATCTTTCTACGAAACTAAACATGATCAACACATACCTCCTGAGTAAGAATCAAATAAATATAATAAAGAACCAGAAAGACAATATGCCAACACTAACTATCGGAGAAATTTTAGAATTTGCAGGTGTCTCCATTTTGCATAATCAAACGACACTTACCCGAATCTAGAAACAACAACTTTTCAAAATTTTGTTATTAAACATGTGTGTAGAAAATTCAATAGTATTGTAAACCTTCCGGCTAATGAAATATGTTAAAACACAAGTAAAAACGCAAAGAGTTTACAATATAAAAATATGTAATAAAAATAAGATAGAAACTTAAAGCTCAATAAATGTTTGTAAAAAATAAATTAGGTGAGCAATCAACGTTAGAATTTACCAACGCCGACCACATATCCACACTGGAAGAGATCGACGAGGGAATCATATTAAACAATTTCAATTGTAACATAACCTGTCCAGCCAATGCAAAGTAGATAAGCTGATAAATTTCTGGAACGAGATAATAACCATGAATGGTAAAAAGTTGAGCAACACTGAAATAACAGTTGCTGATCCGGGTACACCGCTTAGCTCTCGGACAGATCAACCGTCTACGAATAATATCACTGAAAGCGTTAGAAGAGCTTCACATAGACAGCACAGCGAAACTGCACAAACTCCAAAAACACTCATCCACAAATAGGATAGCATTCATTACATCAAAAACATATATAGCCATTATAATGCTTACTCTTCATTGGTGAAAGGGTAGAAAGAAGACGATAAACTTACATCTTGAGGAAGAGTTAACAACGAAAACATTCAAAACCTTCAAAACCGTACCGCTACCGCTGCCAGCGTCGCCGTCGACTCTTAGTCTTAAATTAGTTTAATTAGTCGTAAAATTATAGTCAATCAGAAAAGACTAATAAAGTTTACATTTTTGTATAATTAAAAACTTAAAAAGACTTTACTTACATAGGCGAGAAATCAAATTTGATTTTAACTCAGGTAGGGAGGGACCATCTAAGACCACCGCAACATTTATTGGGCTTGGCAATCATTTTATCAGAGTCTTGATCTGAAAGACCTGCATAGTTGCCGTGCATGATATTGTCATACAGCCAGCAATAAAAAAACGGTGGTTGAGTATAATCATCCGTGCGCTTGTTATTGTTTCTTTTACAGCAAGATATTACTCCGACTGGAGAATGCGTTAAAAAAAAACGAACAAAACAAAAGCAATACAAAAGAACAGCAAGTGTCACTCAAATTAAGCGCACAAACAACAACAAAAAGAGCGAGAATTACAATAAGAAGTTATTGAGAGAAAAACACAAACAACAAACACTTCACTAAACAAATACTTCACTTAACCAAAAAAGCGAGAGGACAACAACAACAAATAGCCAGAAAATTAAGAACCGAGGATATAAAACATGTCCGTACGCAAAGAGTTCTCAAAAGAGAACGCCATTTCTTATCAGAAAAGCAACATCTTGCTTTGGATAGGTGGGTAATCCTAAAGATTATTACTTAGTGCGTTGGTAAGAGCCAATCATTGTAACAGAAAAGTCTGTTGTTTAGCGATACTATAGCACTACTATGGCACGGCTTTGATCCAAAATCATCTTAAAGTAAGCTTTCAGGCAATGTTTTCAAGGTTGGGCGTTGTTGGTGTTGTGGCTGCAGAAATTGTTTGATGTTGTCCTTGGCGCTGCTGTTTGCCACTCTTGAACACTGATTATGCAAGTACAAGTGATATTCAAAAAGTAAATTTCTCTAGTCTTGAGTTTCACTCATACGCGAAAAATGAATGCGGCAGTACTTCTCCGAATGATCAAACTTCTTGCAACGGTTGCATCGACAAATGACAGCTATCTTTCTAATGGCATGACTATATGACAACTTGTTGCTTTAATAGTAGCTAGATTTCATGAACATTTCTATTGTTAGACAGGTTGATGAAAAAGTGTTTATTTTTCTCGTGTACTTAAGTTGGTGGGATTGTGTAGGTGGCGGACTTCATGTCATGTTTTTAGACTCAGACTTCAGAGACTCCTTTTCTGCGTAGATATTTATATTTAAAAGATAATTTTATCATGCGATAACTTTTTAATTGGGGAGAAAATACATAATAAAAACCCCGTAATAACTTAAACGATAAACTTACAACTAGGTGGCTAGGCCAAATCATTTATATAAGGGTGTATTGAGTCATGACATTTGGAGAAAAAATTATGCGATAATCGCGCTAACCTAGTATCTACCATTTCAATTTTGGCTCAACAATGCAGGTCAATCGTAGAGTGATGCCAAGGAAGGTTAAAGATGAGCTTTAATATTTTGTTTTGGTGGATCTGCATCTGATTTAAATGAGTCTTGGCTATGTCATACCATACTGGTGCACCGTAAAACGATACGGCTTGGAAGATTGACCTGAACAGGAAAATTTTGTTTTCAAACTTTAATCTTCAGGTTTTGTTTAAGAATTGGTAAAGAGAGCGAACCAGAAATTTTAATTTTTGTTAGTGACGTTTATATGGTCCCTTAATGTAAGTTTCTTGTCCAGGGTAATGCCCAAATACTTAACATTTGGTTCCCATTTTACATTTTCTTCCCCTAATCTGATTTCGGATGTTGGCACATAGAGGGAAATTAAAGCATAACATTTTATGAACTCAACTCTCGTGCCATATAGAGTCAAAGGCGGCTTTTATGTCTAGCACTATCATGCCAGTCGACTTTGAACTAGATAAATTTGATAATCATTTTAATTCTGATAAGGGATGCACGGTGTTGTGCTCTCTACGAAACCCAAATTGTTCCCGTGACGGAATAGTCTTCAAATCAATAAATTGTATAAGTTTGTCTTCAATTACTTTTTCCAGGATTTTGCTAACTGACGATAGAAGACTGATAGGCCTATATGAGGATAGCAAATCAGCAGGTTTATTTTGTTGCGGAATGGCAATAACCTTGGCACACTTCCAACTTGAAGGAAAATAGCAGAGCTCTAAACATTTATTGACTAAGCAAGTAAGAGAACTTATTCCTTTCGGAGGGAGTGCTTCAGGCACAAATTGTCAATATCGTCGATCCCAGGAGCCTTCTTGTCCTTTATCTTTTTAAGCAACTGTTTTATGACGCTTGTGCTAACTAGATAGTCATATTGGGGGCTAAATTGAGTCTCCACTAATGTATGGATTGACGCTACAACAGCAGCTTTGGCCTGCTGGTTGGCTATTATTTAGACTGAATGATTGTGCAAGGGCTTCAGCTTTCTCTTCATCTGTTGCATAATATTTGTTGTTAGACAATAAGGTTGGTATAATCCTATGTCATCTGGGTGGCATATGGACCTGGGCTCTATATCAGGAAACGATTCTTTGAAAAAGAAGGAGAATCTGGCACTTTGCTCTTTTTGTGTCATAGCGAAGGAAGTCATTAATTAGGTGTGGTTCATCGGTGACTTCTAGTAGCACTGGTAGGTGGTCTGAACTGAGTGTGCTTATTACTTGCGGATTTCCTAGGTGTTGCGGGCGGTTCTACGAAATATATCTATGGTTGAAGGTCTGCAAAATCTACCTATAGCAAGAGAAATTAAGAAAGAAACTTAAATGCAAGTGAGGTTATGACCTTAAATTGCTCTGTCTTAGTTTTACAATTTCTTAAATTGTTAATTAGGTCAAAGGTGTGGGATTTCAGTTCGCCCAGCGAAAAGAGGTCGGTACCACTTGACTCGTAAGGCCTTTCCCAGGTCGGCTTTGTTGGTTTTGCCGTATGCCCATTGAGGTTAGAGAACGCTGATGTAGTTTGTTCTGCCTGGACGCTCCTCTGAGTTTGCTTTGTGAGAGCCGTGACAGTTGGCACACTTGACGAGTAGGCTATCTTCACAGTCGACTGTCTTACGTTTTCCAGCGCAGTTCATGCAATACGCCTTAACCGCACATTGGGACGAGCCATGGCCAAACATCTGGCACTTAAAGCACTGGGCTATGAAGTTCTTTCTTCGTTTTTGGTATTCCCATTTGACTCTGATATAGTCATTGACTGTGTAATTTTTCTTCAGATCGTTCAGACTGATCGACTTCTTAACGAAATATACCACATACAACGAGTGGACAAAGTTGTTTGGTCTTTATTACTTTGCATAAGTTTGACGTCGATGCATTGGAAACCCATGATAATGAGTTGGCTCTTCACAACCTCTGCATTAATATCATCGGGGCCCTTGAGCACAGCTTTGTACGGCTTACTGTTCTTAGTTGCAAATGAGAAGAACTCATGTTTACCTCTTTGTAGGTGGCCGCAGACTTGAGTGAAATCATTTTCACTTAAACAATGCATTTTGACTCCTATAGAGATTTATCTTATAGAGAAGTCTTTGGTGTTTAAAAATTAGCATATGGTATGCAGTTGATCTATACTGATTTTAAGTATTGTAATTGAGGGTATTTTGGATTTATTAACAACAATTTCTGCACTATTGTCGTCGTTACCACCTTGATTATCTAGTGCTTGTAGCGGTAAATAATAGTTTTTGTTGCTCTGCCACTGACCAGAGGCAATTTTTGGCACTTTTCTTATCAGTTTCGGCGACATAGCGGCGCCGGCTCTGCTTAACGTTCTCTTTATTTTGCTTGTTTCTTTTACTAATGCGCGATGCGGAACATTGCAGTGATGCAAACGTACGTGCGTACGGTTTGGCAATTCACACTAGACTGTGATACACACAATTTAGTATTGCCAAATGTCGGCAACCTCTACAAGAATTTCTACGATGTACGCAAATCTGTGTCTGTGAGTATGTATAATTGATGATGGTTTTGCGGCGAGCTTTCTTGCAATTCTGGTTATGAGATTTAACTTTTTAGCATAACATTTTGAAATGTCCTGAGCAGTGAAAATTCGTCGTCATAGATGAAGTGTGCTCCATTAGTGGGGGTATTATATTCTCTATCAGCGCTGTTGTGGTATAACATTTCATCAGCCATATGCTATGGTCGGCTGTCAAATCCAATATATATTTTTAATTTTCTTTAAAAACGCCTATCTTGCTTCTGTGCAAAGGTTTTAACGCTTAAAGTGCCAAAATTGAGTTTGCGTAATCTGGCAACGCAATCTGACTGCTGCACAGGATACATCACAGAAACATGTGCAACAGCACAGCAAAACATTATTTTTTGAAAATTACTAAGGATTTATTTTTGAAGGAATTTTAGGCTGTCGAGATGCATAGCACACTCACACAAATTGTTACTTATTAATAAACAATAAATTAATTAAATTATTAATGACGTCTTACAAATTCATGTTGCGAACGCGAGACTGTATAAGAACAGGATTGCTGCGATTGCGAAGTTATAATATTCTTGAAAAGATTAGGAATGAAATGCGACGATAATTAGAGACATTTTTGTTAGCGCCTTTTTTATGGATAGGACTAAAAAATGATTCCTACTTGAGTGTGACAACCAGCCAAAAATTAATGTTTAAATCGGCATTGTGTGCCTGCTTTAGTTTGATCTTCGACCTACCTGAACATAATATATATCAAGACTCTTTTGTTACTGTGCCTCTTGCGTTTTTAAATGTATTGGGCTCGGTCTCACACCAAGCAAATCTTAACGCCTGAGGTGTTCTCAAGGTGGCGATCAGGTTATTAACCTGAAATCGCTTACGCAGCGTGAGATCTAAGGCAGAAATTTGTTGCTCATTGTTTCGCGTTAATTTGTGTATATTACCTATACAAATCGGTTTATATATGTACAATAGCCTTTATTTATTACCTGAATTTTCAGTTTCTAATTAAAAATAATAATAAAAAAACCAGATTAAAAAAAAAATCACAAGAAGTAAATGTTTATTTAAGTTATTCGTCATCTGGGGTAACTATAAACAGCAAAAATATATATTTACCTGTATATTGGTGTACCCTTATCATCGCGATACCACAATATTAATATAGCTTCGTCTCCATCGTAAGTTGTTACATTACAAGGAAGGTAAACATTTTCCCCGATCAAAGGTTCTACTTTCTGAACGACTGCTAAAATAAATATATTAGAATTTAAATCGATATATGAGTTATTGATAAATTAAAGCCAAAACTATTAATAACGCAGTATAGAAATGTATTCACATTAACGGTCTGCATAAATATATTTATTTAAATACACTCTTCCACTAGTCTTACTTGATATAGTCGAATCCCAATAATTCTTAATGGCATGGGTATGGCGTTTTTTACGAGTTATTTTTCATTTTTAAATTTTCATTGACGGCGACGGTGCAGCGTCGCTTATTTGACGCTGTATTCTAATCTAATCTACTCAAACACAAAGCAAAATATGAACAGAAGCAAAGGCGATATGAAGGCGACATAAAGGCAACACAAAGGCGACGTGGATGTCTAAAAAGTTAACGGTAGTTTAACTGAAAAATTTCTTTGAATTTTGTTTGATTACATTTTGCATTACGAATTATAAGAGGTTACGAAAAATAATTACGATTTATAAGAGGTTTTCTAATTATTGAATAGACATAAAAATTACGAATTACCGTAGGACCAAAATGTTTGCAAATTTTACGAATTAACGAATTTATTTCAAAGAAACGCTATCTGTTATGAATAATCGTGATTTTCGATTTACCGGATTACGAATAATTGCGATTCGACTATAATTGGATTAAGTTAATCTTAAGCCGAAATATCTTACATAGCGCTGAAATGAAATACATTTATCGAAGAAAAAAGTTTAACCCTTATCCTTCAATTTGTGATAGCGCGAAGAAAAAACAAGAATGCATACCAACTCAGCCGTCGCCAACGCCAAGCTGCACGATCTTGCTCTTTGTTTCTGCTATTTGTATCACATCATGATGCGCGCATGGTAGCTATTCAGCCGCCATGAATACTATAATTGCGGTACACGGTTCAACAAAATACTTAGAGCTATGTAATTCGTAGAGAATGTAAACTCCACCGCTGTGCACATCAGAGATCTGCATTGAATCAGTGAGCTTGTGCGTTCACTCAAAAGTTCATGAAATGTTCATGAAGAAGCATACGCAGCGAATATTGAGTTCTTCTTGATTCAGTGGAAAATACTTGTGCATATGTATTCACAACTCTTTCATGAATATTGCCAAAGTGTGTGTTTATGCAGAACATACATGAGCATTCATGCGTGGTACGTATTGCGTAATACATACAAATCTAAAGTTGCGAACATAAACATTAATAATGATCAAAAACCAAAGGATTGGTGTTAGCATTTTTTAAATTGTGATGTTCTATAAAATGCTTGAATTATAATGCTTAGCTGATATTAAAAAGATACAAAGGATATATAGCAGTTTCATTTGTACACATTTTTTGCACACACACACATATGTATACTAGGCTCACTGGAGGCTCACTCATGTACACAATTTCGGCATACACACATATACAAAGCTCACTTGAGGCTCACAATTTTCTTCTATGTGTTGGTATGAATATTCATGACTCAACGAGTCTTCACGATTTTTCATGAATATTCCACATTTTGTATTCAGTGAATCTTTAGGCTTGTGAACGCTCGGACTCTCGATCGTGAGCATACGAAAGCCGATAAGCCTTCGCTTTGCGGGAACGCTGAATATTAATTTATTCATTTATTTAATGACAACTATTAACAGTCGACCAATTTTTGAAGGTAACATTAAAATTTTCAATATAAATTAAAGCTGAAATAATATAATTCAAATTTCAAATTAAATGTTTAAGTAAAAAATTAATTAATTAAGTGGTGTGAAGTTACGAGTACGTCTCCGAGGTACAGAAAATTTAATTTGGCTCAATAGCAGAGATGAGTCAATTTTGCCAATTATTAATTTATGTAAAAATAGAACTCCCAGCATTATGCGTTAGTAAGAGATAGGACGTCAATTAAAAGCATTCTACTGTGGTATAGAGGCTAATCACTTCTTTTGAACAGACTCAATTCTGTCTTGGTGTACCGAATATTGAGAGACCACACAATAGGCCGAACAAGAGAAGTATATAGCAGCTTAGTCGTTTAAGGGTCGTCAAATTCCTTAGACCATCGTTTGATATATCCAAGAGATTGAGTCGCCTTGTTGACTGTAAGCTATATGTTTGTCAAATTTTAATCTATGATCGAGTAGAATTCCCAAATCGGTGACACAGTCTAATCGCTCAAGAGAAACCCGGTCAAGCATGTAATTAAATGTGAGAGGCGTATTTCTATGGAATGACATAACCTTACATTTAGAGCAATTCAGAAACAACAAGTTGCATTTACACGTATATTAGTACATAGGAATGAAGGAAAATAGACGGAAGATCGTTAATAAATAAATTAAAAAGTAATGGACCAACAAAGACAAGCTTAGACAGTGAGGTTTTAAAATTAATTTTTTGGGTTCTACAAGAAAGATATTCGGAAATCCACATAAGAAGGCTGGAAGTCCGGTAGTACTGTGTTTCTTAAGGAACAGATAGTGGTAAACGGAATCGAAAGCTTTGCTGAAATCTGTGTAAATGGCATCAGTCTGCTTTTTGTTCTGAAAACCTTTGATAACAAGGGAGGTAAGCTATAGTAAGCTAGAGGTAGTAGATTTCGATTTCACAAAACCATGTTGGCAGGGTGAAATGATAGAGCTACATGAATGTTGTAGTTGAGATGTTATCACCCCTATAGTTTTTAACATCTGACATTGAAACATGTTTGTGAAGAGGAATTAAAAATGATTCCTTCCAAATGGATGGGAAAGAGCACGATTTAACAGGGAATTCAAATAATTTAAGCAAGCGCTTACATAGAGAATCAGTACCTAAGTACACATCCTGGTACTCCATCTGGGCCTGGTGAATAACCTGGCTTGATTAAATAAAGTTCGTTAAGTAACGAAATGCAGTTAGATTCCGGCAAGGTATACGGATAAGGGGAATTAGGAAGAAATGTAGAAGAATTCTGCAAAAAGATCGGCTGAAGCCTGAGCAGTATTTGCTTTCATGTCTTCATAAGAAACAGATGAGGGCAGTAAGGAAGATCTAATCTAATGGATTATTCGAACTCTTAAATCTTTTTTAATATCTAGATCTCACATTTTTAAGCATAGCCATTTCTTTAGAGAACCAGGGAGGTCTATTGGTTCTCCTGGGAAGCTCGTCTGGAACGCATTGGTCAAAAAGTGATTTTATAATATTATAAAAGATTGAAGTAGCACTGTTAATGTCAGTACAAGAGTACAGTTGCGACCAGTTTGTTCTAAAATTAATGAATTAAGTATTATAAAGTCCGTGTTATGAAAACAGCGTGTTTTAACGACCGGGTTAATAGAACAAATAGGCTCACATATAGGCAGTTCAAAAACTAAGTCTAAAGTAGGATGATAGGGCTCTTCGGGGACAACTAAAGGACAAAGGACCATCTAAGTCCAGATTTATTGGAAATATAGTCCTTCACTTTAGTTCCATAACCAGCAAATTTAACATATGCTATATTGTCACACAACCAGCCTTGGCATCAGACTGACATTTACAATTTCTAACACAGCAGACCGACATAATTACAAATATAATGAAAATTAAAAATGATGCAAAATGAGTCAAAAATAGCAAATGCCCTGCATACGAAAGGGAAAAACAAGAAACAAAACTAATGCACGAATACGCAAAATCAAAACAAAAACAACTAGCGCTGGAGTGAGAAAAATATTAATATTAAAAGAGTCTAAGTCTACGTTAAGCACTTGAAATAAAAGCATTAATAGGCGGACGATGTATCGCATTAAATAAAATAGTTTTATATGCGAAAAAATTTATTATTTTAACACAAAAAAACACGAACACAGATAAACACAACCGTATACGACAGAGCAAAAGAGTTAGTTTTCAGGCTCACTCTTCGATATATCTCACACAGACTCATTCATGAATCTTTATGAGCTTTTCATGAACGCATTTAATCATTCACTGTAGATCTCTGATCTTCATTCTGCTGCGCCAGTTTCGTCACCGAGTGTAGAATATGTGGCCTTGTGGTGATCGCCAAATACATTAACGAACCAATTAAAGATTTATAGCTGACTTGATTCGTTCGCTGGCATTCGTTGTTCGAGCCTTTGAACTTAAGAGGGATTGCATTGGGTTTAGAATCGTGCATACCCTACTCTCGCAGAAGACTCTTAATATATTAATTTACCTTCACGTTCTATTTCCATCCCAAGGAAATGTTTGAGCTGGCCGCCATCTGCAACATCAAATTCCTAAGATATACGTGCTTTTACTCTAATCAGATTTTCCATCCTCGAACTTGCTATTATGAGGTCATCCACATAGGCTACTATGATGTCAACATTTTTGCCGTCCTGCCGTGTGTGCAAACATGGTTCACTGGGCAAGGAACAAAGACAATTTTCGTTTGTACCATGTCCAATTTCTCGTTCCATTCCCGACCACTTTGCTTCAAGCCGTACAGTGACTTTTTGAGTTGTAGTACTTGCCTCCTTTATTGACAAATCCCTCTGGTTGTCGCATGTACACCTCGTCTTGTAGGTCACGGTTGAGATAAGCAGAAGGAACATCAACCTGGTGTAAATATATGGGTATAGCTTACGCCATACTGTTGAGCGCAAACTATGGCTAGCAAACGAGACTTGAACCGCTGAATGTTGCCATCTTTGTCACACATCACTGCATACGCCCATTTACTGCCAATTGCCTTAGGTCATTAGAACTTAAAACAGCGTACATATTCAATGGCTCAGCTATATCATAATGACATTCAGGATGTTGTATTGTTTGCGTGGGCGTCCAGATTTTCCAGTGTGCAATATTTTCGGTCGTCCAGGACCGCTTTTACTGTTTGACTCGACTTCGTTATGTTCTTCAGTAACTCCTTCTGCATATTGATAGGATTCTTCCACATTTTCTGCGGCGCCCACTACATTCGCTTGCATGTTTTCTTCTTGAAAGTTTCCTCCATCTAGCTCGGCCATGACTACTATGTCGATATTGTCACTGCAGAACATTTTTTTTCGTTTTACGCCATCATCACTGAAATCTGCTTTGTAAGAACTTCTTGCTATTCGTTTTTTTAAGCACGATGGCCTTCGTGACGAAAACTCTAATATGATCAACAAATGGTTTTCTGCAAGAGCCTTATAATCTTTGAATTCGTCAAATATTTCATCACGGGTTTTTAACAAACATACACCTTGACTCGAATCTCAGATTTCTTTGCGAAACTCATCACTTTTATTTTACACTCTGCGCATCTTTCCCATACATGGTTTTTCATATCACAACACTTTAATCCGTGCATTATATGAATCTTTTAACCATTTTCTTCACGCTAACAATATTTAAATGCCCAAGCCAATTGTGCCACATTATAATTTCTGACATATTTGCCAGTGCTACAAAGCCCTGTTCTTTTTCTGCTTCAAACATACATACATTTTTCTTCCCTGTCCCTGTCAAAAGTACATACCCTTCCCGGTTCGCAATGTAAACATTATTTTACACAAATTCCACGTTGAATTAATTTTGCACAACTCTTATCGATACGATGTTACACTGGAGAACTCTAACGATTAGTGTATCAAATCGATAGTGATATTTTTTACTATCAATCGCACAGTTCCCCGACCATTTGCTTCTATAGAATCATTGCCAGCTAAAATAATTTTTTTTTTGTTCTCTTACAAATTAACGAAGCTTGTTCACTGTGTCGTAGTAGTGCTACTATTCAGACACCAAATTTTTTTCTCAAGACCACCCTTTGTGTTTCTTGCAGCTGCAAAAACTGAGTACAACTTTAAACTCGCTTTGTAACTCTCATTGCTCTCAGCTTTATTTAAATTGTCTCTTGCGCGACAATTTACAGCTATACGACCACGTCTAGCAGCCTTTTTTGTTTGTCTTCATCTCTTGCAGTCCTCGTTTTTCGTATTTACCGTTGATTCCTTGATTCGATTTAGCAACTGTTGCGAAAATTTTTGCTCTCCGTTTTGATCGACGTGTTTTGGGCGCCGTTCACTCTCTTCGAGTAATTTGATTTTTAGCGCACTTAGCGTTGGCAATGCATCTCGCGTTTCTATGGGAACTACAAAATTGTCGTAGACGTCCGACAAACTCGACAACAGCAATATTGATAGACACTTTCCGTAAGCTTACTAATATGTTCTGTCATATAGTTCGCTTAAGCAAGTTTTATATGCAAGCAATTGTCGATGTCGCACAACTTTTTACATAGTTTATTTGCGACGGCTTTATGGTCAGCACGATGCTTGCAAGCGCCTTTTGATTTTCAAACTCGGCTCTCTGCTTAGCACTGTCCGTTTCGTTTTTCATGACACGACCACGCACATACCGCCACAGTTCTGAGTGTATCAGAACGCTTTTTATTTGAACGACCCACGCACTATAATTTGATCGTCCAATTTGTATCTCTTCATTTAAATCTATTTTGTCCCCTTTTAAGTAATCCCAATCGACTACTAGTGCTTTTCGGTATGTCCATCAGTGTTTCGTGCGATTTTTTCATTACTTCCTCTCGGAAACGCGATCCGCGTAATGGTTTTTTAGCTCGATTGAACAGAAAGAAGTTACAGGGAGCCAAATCAGATGTTTTCGGTGGTTGTTGGATGGTATTTACGAATAATGATTAAAGTGGTGCGTTATCATGGTGCAATATCGAAGACTTTACCGCCCACAGTTCTGGTCTCTTTCGGCAAATTGATTCACGCAAACGTCTCATAATACTCTTTGTTTTCTATCCGGCCTGTTGGCAGAAATATATTATGCGTTACACCGTTGTAATCCATTAAACAGTGAGCATTGCATGTCGATGCTTTGCCACCTGGTTCATCATCTGGGATTGACTCACGACCCCTATTGAACAGCTCCTTAAACTGGTATACGACCGTTTTCTATAGAGATTCGTTGCGGAAACGTTTTTCCAACATTTCCAACGTTCGTGCACCATTAAATCCGTTTTACGCAAAATTTAAAACAAGTTCGTTGTTGCAAATTTTATATCCGTTTCTAAAATTGTAAAAAATCAACACACACAGAGATAGATGCACTCTTGGGTACGTAAGTTTTGTAAATGTCAAGGCATGACGCTAAGATGGGGAATAATGAGGTAATATCAACAACAGATGTAACAACTAAACCAAAAAAAACAGAACTCAAATAAAAGCGATGGCAGCGTCTTTTTGATCAAGATACGTCAACGTCTTGTTGCTTAAGAGGTGCTTTTGAGAGTGACTTTTGCTATCCCTGCTTGTCTTAATTCTTTACCAAATCTAACCCAAATCTAAAAAAAATGAGGAAGACTTAGGTTTAAGGTTAAAATAGGATTCATGTGTCCTAGCGATATGTATTCATTTATGAGATTATCATTACGGCTCAGTTTTCGGCTTAGCATGCTAAAATGACTATATTCCGTGTAATACGGCTTTCCTAAACTTATCTCGAAAAGGAAAACGCACTTAAATCCGACCATCGGCACATCCGGTAACATTGTTAAAAAAAAATTATCTTCGCTACCCTGTTCTTCTGCATTGAACGAAGGTGGTGAACAGTTGGTTGAATGTTCGCTATGGTTCCACCTACTGTTCGGCTGAATGCTGTGTTCAACAAACATTGCTAGAACAATTCCCATCGGAAACTCCCACTTCAACATCGTGAAACAACGGAAAGGAAAGTTATTAATAGTCAGTATCTACGGAGATGGCTTGCTACTTGCGTCAAATTATCCCAAATAGGTGCAGCAAACAAAGACACATCTTGGCGGGGTTTTCAAAATAAAGAATTTCGGCGCAGTGAAAATGTGTTTGGGTATCGAATTAAAACAGGACAAGCAAAAACTTCGAGTCTTCATTTCTAAAATCTTACAGGATTGGAGTACTTGACAACTTCAAGGCTCTAAGGAAAGTTTTTAATTTAAAAGCTTTTTTGAACCGGATCGATATACAATAAGAATCTGTACGCTTTTGTGAATGACATCCAAAGCGCATAACACTTGGTCAAAGGTTTTGGATTCGTCCCTAGCACAAAACATTGACGTCACTTCATCAAAAAGAAGCAATAAAGTGGCAACATTTGTGTAGAATTAATGCAGATGGCACAAATGCCAGCCAATGTTTCAACCAAGGACCTAAGCGGCAATAATCATAATGAATGCAGTTTAATGTTGGGATTACCAAGTTTTTATTTTTAAAACTGCTACTTTGATAGGGACTGTTTGAAATTAACGTTCAAGTAACTATCAAAGTAATAATCTGGTTACGCTGTTTTATATTTCAATACAAAATAATGTTAGTTTACTAACACACTAATACCAATTTTACAATGAGCCCGTTAATCAAAAGTCATTAACTTAATGGCGAACCTGCTCACACTGCTTGAAAATGTGATTATAGTGACGAAATCTGTTCTTTGTTTACATATTAATATTGAATTAAACTTGAAAGAACAAAATTCTGTCCGTTCGTGAAAAATATGGCAAATTAAAACAATTCAGATAATAATAAAATAATGAGAGTATTTATTACCAAGAATCTTATACAAATATATTACTAACATCAGTTAAACTGACTTTCAGCACTCATTTTTCTAATTTCTAGGAATTTAACTGTTAATTGAGCATGTGTATGTGCTAATTTTTAAATTTTGTTCACAATTATTAGCTGTTCTTATAGAACCAGCGTTGTAGCGTTATATATATAATATATTTTATGAGTTATGAGGCCCTTAAGTTTGAATTTAACTGACAAGTTTTTGACCGACTCACCGACTTTTTTTTTAGTTTATGACTACTTACGGTGCCAGTGTAAATTGGATATTAAGTTTTAGTTTAACTGACATGTTCTTGAAAGGTACCGAACTGCTTTCTGACCTCGCACCGATTCTTTTGCTAATGACTCCTTACCGGTGTAAGTTTAAATTTTATATAAAAACAAACAAATAACTTTATATCTTGCGTTCTGTTTCTTGGAAATATTTCAACAAAATTCTTTTATACATGATTGCATTAATTACACGTCGTTAAGGTTGTTTTTCATTCACATTTCACATTTTCGAATTTTATGACTTCCTTGAGAAATAAAATAATAATAAATTAATAAAATTAAATAAAAATAATTAATTGGGCGGCGATTAAGGTATTTATCTATCAAATCGATACAGAGAGTCGGGACATGTTTGAGCAAATCTGCCAAATACCTGCATGGTAATGGTAGCCTAGTTTATCCCAATCTGCCGGAATTTATGTTGAATAACAGAAGCAAGGAAACGTTGTGTTGAAATTCTGATGATAACTGCTTATCACAATTTAAAAATCGTGTTTTTATATATTTAAAGTAGTCTTACTTGGTGCTGCAGCTTTTTAGCAGAACTAGCTAATATTGTATTTGCACAAACACCGCCGCACAAGAATACACAACATTTATTCATCGGAATTAGACTGTGCAGCGGTATTGTTACAAGCAGTTATAATCTATCTATAGTCTATCGGTTTCACTTCTTGAGTTAGCTTGATCTTTAAGGGTGTAAACCAAGATCCTTACGCAAAATTCGCAAACTGTGTCTGCCCAGTTTTTGAGAACGTCGCGGTATCAACTTATTTGGATCGCTTGATACGGATGCCCGAACGGCAGCGATCTTTTCGGCACTTCAACCAACCAGTTGTCTCACTGGCACAGGAACATCACGCAATGAATATTTAGACTCAAATTTTTGTACTCAACTTCTTATTGCTTGTCTACTAGGGCGAGAATAACGACCAAAAATTGGAGTTGCCGATTTTAAAGTTGAGGTCACCGACTCCGAATTTCGGTGGTATATTTTTATAATTTCCATACGTTGTTCATTCATGTATTTCATCATGATAAAAATGTAGAGCTTAACAAAAAAATAAGAAGTAACGGTACAAAAAATTAAATTGGAAAATTAATGGAAAACCCTAGATATCAAGTCTCACAATTGAACCAAAAGCGTTAGCATGTTATTTCTAGGACTTTACAGGCCGAATTTTTGTGGAACATTTCGCATTTCGAGCTTCAAGCGATCGGATACTAAACATAGTGTTTAACTTGTCGATGCGGTGTGTTTTTGCAGCGGCATCGTAGCTGAATTCATACTAGCGTAATTAGAGAATGTGTATTTGTTATATGTATGTATGTATGAGTGTGCAAAGTTCAGCTAGAGTATAGCAGGCAACTTTTTTAAGATAAGACTAGCCCAGATAACTTTTTAAAATGCAGCGAAAGTTGTGTTTATACGACTGAAAAGGTGGAGCACAAATGTTGAGATAAGCCTTTTTTTGTGATAAGTAGCAAAACTTTTCATTTACGAACTTAACGGCAACATAGCTACTTTATACATCTATTATAAGATTTTATTGACCTGCAAATAACTCCTATATTTATGTACACATTAGATATCTTATTTTTGGTTGTTGACATCTGGCGGAAGTATCTGTCAATGTAAAAAATTAAATCAGCTGTGTTGCAAATTGGCCACATAGTTGTTATCTGGAGAATGATGATTGCCGATAGCTTTACAGGTTTTTTAAACTCATCGCTGTTGGGAACAACATCGCAGAAGAATTTGAAGAAGCATTGGAGTGTTTGTTGTCCTTGTGTGTATTCTTATACATATATACTTGTATGTTGGTACAGAGTTCTGTCACAGTTTAAGTGACCGCAAATCACAACTGGGCCTTGGAGACTACACCATTCGGACTTGTTCCCTACTTTCCAAACTCGAAAACTTAGTGGATGTAAAATTATTATTATAATAAACATTAAAGATATTAAAGAAACTATTACGTAAACAGACAAGTTCTAGGGTTGCGAGTCATTTATAGCAATAAGAGTTAGGCAAATATCAGATACCCCAAACGTTATGGCCAAAGTGGCTCGATCAAGAATATAATATATATTCTTTATGGGGACGGAGATGCTTCACTTTGCTTGTTACATTCTTTTGCATAACATGAATACATTTCAAGTGTGCAAAAAATCACAGGCCGGTCATGCTTCGACGTCTTCGGCTTGTTCAAATCGTAAAGCATACAACCAGGTCGGTGTGATTACAAGCGAGTAAGGCGAGGCCCAACTTTTCAAATCAGTTAAAATGTTCAAATGGAAAGTCGTACCTCAGACATTGTGCCGTTCGCTTAGACTAGGAAACAAACTAACAAAAAGCTTTCAAACATACTTTTTGGGGACTCAGATGACGAAAAACCAATTTGTTATTTGAGTGGATTTTTTGTTTATTTTTTTAATATTTTGAAGTGTCGTATTTTTTAAAATTTATTTTGATATACCATTATATGTCATTACTTAAGAGTGGCATCACTTAGGTTAAAAAGTTTTACGGTTTGCTGAATCCTTTAGATTGTTATTAATAATTCGTACATATTGTTTAAAATTTACTTATTTGTTGAACGCTTTTTAAGGCATTATTAGGAAAATTTTGTTTGTATATATTGACTTTAAAATTGAAAGATATGGCAAAAAAAATGTTATACTATATTATGTGGGATCTATTTGTAGTTGTGGCGGAGTTCTTTTTTTAAGTATATTTGGTATATTTTCTGTTGGTTTGTATGACGAATAATATAAAAAATATACAGCATCCGTGATTGTCTTAATTTAAACTAATGATTAAATACTGATTCTTAAAACTGAGCGGTCACATGAATGTAGACTGTTTGCTGGAAGCTAATCGCTCAATAAGACCCGGGACACATCGATGGGAAATTTCAGATGCTTATTGAGTGATTTGTTATATTAAACCTAAGTGAAAAGCATGTCGTAAACAAGCAAAGTCGAATAGAACGTTATTACTTGTTAAACCGTTAGCCCATAAAAACTGGTAATCTGGGTAGATTGTGTATTTATCACGCCGATAAGCCTAAGGACAGACGGCCTGCAGACTCAGCTATTAATTAAGGAATTAATTGTAGTATTCAATGTCACTATATCAAAACAAATTAAATTGACTGTAAGTCTATAAAATATTGAATACATTAATTTTTCTACTAAATAAATACATGTATATACAAGTAAAATGAATGTTCACCCAAGGAATTTTCTCGCGTGTTCATAATATTTTTTAACTTACCATCTTTTATTCCCGCAATTGCTTTTACAAAACCAAGAAATGATATAAGTAGTAGTGATGATTCCATTTTGAGGGCTTCTATATATTTTACCCAGTGAGTTAACGTTGTTTTGAAAGTTCAACAAAATATTTTAAGTTGTAACTAGCAATCTCACAAGTCTGAGCATTTTACACATATATTTACGTAAGATTGAAATTTCAATTAAAATATTATGGTACTAGAACCGTCTCTTGTTGCTAAACGTGGTACTTGTATTTGCATTATTTAATATAGAGTGATTTGTTGGCTCATGTTTGTATATGGCATTAACATTGGTTTTAGTAGTCAACTGATTGTAAACTATTAGAGTACATACACAAAACGAAACATACATGCGTATATATGAATATGTGCATGGAGCAGATTATTATGGGGTTACTTAAGTATGTACTTGACAATATTTTGTTTTGATGCGCAATTTCGGCATTATACATAAACAGTTATTTTTCACATACAATATATGTCGAAACACACGATATTAATGCTAACATCACTTATGGAACCGGTAGACAGGAATTTTTTGGATACTTGCACATCTCATATTTATGTATACAGAAAGAAGGTGCATTGAAAAATTGTGTTAAGGACGTACGTTTTCCAAGATAGTATTTATACATTATATTCATAAATGCATATAAATTTAAAGTCACCCATGCACTTTAATATTTTTATGTATACAAACGTGATTTTAATTTATTTAATTTCAGTCATATTATATTTTGATATTGTATAAAATTGTTTTATTTTGTATATACACGCGACTGTATACAATAAATAATGTTAATATATGCTAGTTAATAATTTCCTGAATCGTATTTTCTCCTGTTTTGCAGTATAGAAACTAAGCTAACAAATTCTGGAGAACTACACCTGTTTTTTATGAAAACGCTTTATGAATTGCGCATGCGCTTTTGAAAGCTTTCGATGTTAACATTTCATATATAACCTTTGTACATACATATCCGCTTATCAACATAAACGACTAAAACATCTGTAATTACGAACATTCACTGACAGAAAAATTACGTATGTATGTAAGTAGACACACATGTAAATGAAAATTTTGTATCGTTGTACCATTTCTTCTAATAAGCCAACTTAAAAAATTATTCTCTTCAACATTTTGTCTTATATTTTATTAAACAATTGTTTGCCTCATCGTTATTGCTTACTACAAATTATATACAAAAAAAAAAAACAATGAATTTTCGGTTGAATTTTATTCTATTATGTTTTAACGCAATTTAGTAAACACAAAATTGAGAAGGATGCTGAAAATATTAAGTAAATTTATAAGATGAGGGAAATGGGATTGAAACACAATGGTTACTTCACGTAAAATTCTTTACAACGCTTAAGTCAATTATCCGATAGATACGCCTACCCCACGATTCAAACCCATAAAATAATGTTTAACTGATCCCAAGTATAATATTTACGATTTTCTCATATTAATATTTCCGGTACTGTATGTTGCTGTCTGCAACATTGAATTTGCGTATAGTGCGGGTAAATGTGTGTGAATCACTGAATATCGGAACAGCATTCTTACTTGCTGCATTATTAAATATACGATTCGGACTTTGTTCCATAAACGACTGGCCTATCAGCATGTCCCTAAAATTAATTTGGCTGTAGATTAATATCATATAAATATTTGTCTGCAGTCATAGTTCCATCGATTGACACCAAATTACGGAAAACATAACGACTCGTTCTTGTACATTTATTTGTGTCATTTGGTTATAGAAAGTGACGTAGGTAACACTAAGCTACAATATTTAGAATTTTTTAACAGTGGTTAAGAAAGCCAATAAATTCTATTACATAGTATGCAGATCCAGAATACAACGAAAAACACTTTATAAGTTTTTCAATGGCTCTTCGTCCGTTTTATCCCGCTATACACAAGAATATCAAGAACTGGCAAGACTATTGTCAATAACCGTAATAAAGTTTAACAGTTTTTGCACCATAATCGTAGTCAGAAAGTTTTGATGTACAAGTGATATTTGGTTTGTTTACAAAACATGGAATTTTCAATAGAAGAATTTCATTTCGTTGGATGATTTTTCAACAAGAGTAAGTCGTTAAACTGAGTTATTGATATGGCTATAAAGCACCAAAAACCACCGTTTATCGCTGGTATAGTGAATTCAATCGAGGTCGTAGCTCGGTCGCCGACGAATTTCGTGAAGGTCGTCCATAATCGGTTATAGTGCCAAAAAAAAAAACATCTTTGTACAATAAAGAATATTTGCTCTTGTTGGATATCCCATAATTTATCAATCGTTAAAAAAGGCGCGTGTCGATTAGTGTATCAAAATTACTAAAAAGTTCGAACGTGATGCTGGAAAAGACTTGTATAAAGTTGTGACAGATGACAAGCCCGAAACAAAACAGCAATCGACCGTGCGAGTAATTTAAGACAAGCCAAATCCAATTCGTGGAAGAAGCACAGCGAAGCAAGTGGTCTCCTGAATATGTTAAGGGTCCACCATCTCACCACTTGAGGAACGTGGGACGGTAAGTTCTGATTGGTACATGACAATTTGTTTGCCGAAAGTCATCGGTCTTACATTCGTAAAACCAACCGCATATGACGAATCATTCTCTATAATGACAATGCCAGCTCTCACTCATCTCATCAAACAGGTGAATTTTTGAGCTGTCAAAATTTCGAATTGATGACTAATGCACCGTACAGTTCTGAGTTGGCAGCCAATGATTTCTTCATCTTCTACGATTTACAAGCGAGGAAGAAGCAGTTGAATAGTTCAAAAACCATGGAATGAACAACAGTGTATTGTTCATCTAGGAGAATATTTTGGAAAACAACAAGGTCAAACATTTGCTATTTGCTAATTTTTGCTATTATTTGCCCAACATAAAAATAGTACCCCTTCTATGACCGTTTACCTATACATTGTTGTCTCTGTTAAACAAATTTTGAGTAACACATATTTTAACCAAAATTTAATAGAGCATTTCGCAATGCATAACATACATAAATTTTGTAGTCGAGTATACCCGTACACGACAAAACCTTAGTCTATATATATATATATAAATATACAAAGTTATATTAGTTATTCCTTCTGCAATTTCTGTAATGTAATAATATAGTAAAAACTATTGCCAATAAGTTCACTTTTTCCGTAGTTCCGATATAAATGGTTTCTAAACTACTTGTCAAAATTTAAAAAAGCGTGTGAATAATCAAGTATGAATAGCTTTACGCTGCTTCACGAATAATGTACTAAACTAAGTTATACAGACATATAATAATTTCAAAAGCTCTGAAAAATAAACGAAAATACAGGTATTTGATGAAAATGGCATTGAAATTGAATAGATCATTACGTTAAATAAGTAACATCAAAGTCTAAAGAGCTTTTATCAGTTTACAATATTTGTTTCTAATAATAAGTTTTTTAAAAATTGACTAACCATAGTGGCACACAGCTTATTTTATGCAGATGTGATTTAAAACATTGAATGGCTATATGTTAAAGACTGTACATGAAATCAAAAATTAAATTTTATTTTTTAAATAGTTTAAGTTCTGTTAATTTATTAATACCATATTATTAATATAAATCTTAGCAACACGACTTCTTTCATCTAACGTCATCAGAATGAAAAAAATAAGTAAGTAACAAATAAACATAATTTTTTTGATATTTTTCATTCATGGATTTAAGCACCAATTTACTGGTGCATTTTTGTTATTATTATTATTTCCGTTATTTTGTGTGATTCTTCCAGTAATTTTTTTTAAAAAATACAATCTAAGAAATTTGTTTTAAATTGTGTTCTTTTAAGGACCCAACAAGCAGATCTCCGAAATTTAATCAATAACAACATTTAAAGTTCAATCAGGATAATGAAGTAATATAAGGTACATATGGTGAGGATGTGGCTACTTTGGCAATGCAATGGTAACCACTTCACAGTCCAAATTTAAGTCCCATTGAACATTTGTGAGACTATTTAAATAAAAAAGTGGTTTATAGTATATACTATAAAACCAAATTGCAGTTAATATTGTTTATCAACTCCTGTGATCTCGAAAAGCTGGTTTTCTCTTGACTTAGAATGGCGGTAAATCGGAAATATGAAACTTTAAGAAATATAATATCGTTAGTTAGTAATCTAAAACCGAATTTTGAAATTTGTGTAATTATATTTTTGACACCAAAAGCGTGAATCATTTTAGGCTTAGTTATATTTTTAGCTTAAATCGCGTTGAGTTTTTTGACTTTTTCAAGCAACATATCTCCACGCGGAGATGGTACGGCAGAGATATGTTGTTTTAAAGTGACATTCATAATTCAGTTCTGTTTATTAATTTTTTTATTTGAACAAAACGATATAAGTTTTCGAATTGCAATTGAGAGCTCGTTGTGTACGCACGCGTTATTTATTTCTCTGTGCCTAATTTTAATATTCGTGATATTTCTGCGCCTTCTTACTATTTTTTATAGTTAATAATAGTGATTTTTTAAATAAAGGTTGGTAATTGTTCATGTATTGTTTAATCTGCTGTGCAATTACGTAGCTTTTCGGTTTTTAATATTTTGTTATTCCTAGTGCAACTACTTTGTCAAATAATTTAGGCGCTAGCCCTTACTATTGTTTTTTTTTTTGGTGTTTGTTTTGTTTTGATTGCGTTGTTCGCTTTACTATGGACTGCGCTCTGACCGTTTGTTGTTCTTGCTGTATCGCTCTCTTGGTTAAGCCGTGAGCGCTGATATTTACAGCAATATTTCCTTTGTCTCTTTAGTGAAGTGTTTGTTTTTGCCTTTTAGTTTTTGCTGAGCGCTTAATTTAAGTGACACTCGCTGTTATTTTATTTTACTCTTCTTTTGTTTTTGTTGTTGCCTTTGTTTTTACAAATACCCCAGTCGGAGTAATGTTGTGCTGCACGAAAACTGGCAATATAAAACGCGCGGATGATTCTGCTCAGCCGCCGTTTGTTCATTGCTGGTTGTGTGAAAATGTCATGCATGCCAAATGTGCAGGTATTTCGGGTCGAGACTCCGATAGAGTTATTGCCATCCCCAAAAAAGGTTATCTGCTTTAATTGGTCTTGCCCTGCCTGATTTGTCACGTATGTACAACATGGTGAAAAACCTATTTTTAAAATTAAATGCTTTTGCTAAGACACTTCTAAGCGATTTTGACTCAAGTTCAGAATTGCTTAGTCAATTTAACTTTGAGTCCACATCCCAATGTCTGCCCCAATTTTTAAACGTTCCCTCTGTGGTGAATTCGTCAGCACATTCGCCCTCAATTTCGTTGGCAAGTCCTTGTCGTCAAGACCTTTCCCCCATTCTATCTCTTTTACCTTCACCTTGTAAACATTGATGAGATCCTGCGCCATCTCTAATTGGCGCTCCTATATCTCCAGCTGTAGAACCAAATCTGATTTCAGAGCCGTCTACTCGAGCAGTAAATACTCGAAAACGTAGACTCCCGCGCGGCTAATACGCCTAATATAAATAGTGGTATTAATATTCCATTAATACCAACTTTATCAGTAGTTGTCCCTCGCAAGCAAGTATTCCTATCTAGGTTATCCTCAGATACTACATGTGAAGCGATTGTGGCCTATATTGTTAGCAAGTCTTCTGCCAGTGTGTCCGTCACAAAATTTAACTTTCCCACAATTTGACATTTAAAATAAAATATAAAGGGGCTATTTATAATTACTTTTTTGAATATTATTAAAACAAACAAGACGATATCTTAACGAGAAAAAAAAATTTTTTTTACTATCAAAGTAATGCATTGAGTTTGTACGCATACTTTTTCTGGCAAGTGTATGTATCTCTGCGCGGAACTATGCCACTTTCGAAACATCAAACGTCCACGCGGAGAAAGGGTATAATTATTATAGAATGTAATGTCTACTAATTTTCTTCGTGTCCTTTAGCGCAACTGTAAAACCTACAAACAGAGGTTATTTTTTAAGTTTTACGGCTTACTTCACTTTTCTCAGTTGATGATCGCAAGCGATGTAACAGTGCGTAAAATTTTGTCTAATTACATTTTAAATTATTAAATTAAATTAGGAAAAAAAAATAAAATTACCACTGTGGTTGCATTAACTTCCATTTGCAAAAACAAGAGTATACATAACTCAATACCTAAAAAAAAACTAAACTAAAGATAAATACAAAATTTAAAAAAAAAATAGAATTGTTATAATAACTTTTTGCTTAGGATTTTAATGTTGGGCGTTATATGAATCACAAATGATTGGTTAGTTTCCTTTAGCTCTTCAGAACAGCCCCAAGCGAAAACGTCTTCAGGCAATAGCAAATTCAGCACCAAGCTGGAATTAAAAGATGCCAGTGCGGCTTGAATTGAGGACTAACTCAGCGGTCGGGTCTGAAGAATCTTCGCGTTGTGTAAAAAATTTAAATGAAAAAGCGGCATTTTGGCATGTTCGTATAGCTTTCCGCCACAATTACAGGTAGCGATATAAAAAACTAGCTGTCCAGTAATGATATGTGCAAAGAAATTTCAAAAGATAAAAGCATATGTAATGGGAATGTTGAGTAGTGCACTCGTTTTCTGTCATGACATTAAATTGATTTCCGCCAAGCGCCTTAACCCGGTTTCCCAGAATGGGCATACAAACCACTTTTACCGAACAGCCTTTACTAGAAGAAGCTGTTATTTGTAAACAAAGAATTTGAGCGACCAAATTGATTAAATCAACTCTTATATATTAATTATATTAATTATTTTATATTATTTTTTTGGAGGTATTCTGCACAATTTTCTGATATAGATTTTATCTCCTTACGGCGCTCGTAAGCTTTTAATTTAAAATTTAAAATATAGAAATTAGACAGTTTGATTAAAATTTAAGGCTAAAAACGAGGTAATATCATATTTACGTGCATATTGGAGTTTTTCTTAAATCAAAAAGAGGAAACACCGACGAAAGTCGACATAAAGAACAATCGTCGGACTTAGTGAAATACCTTGATACATATTATTTCATTTTCAATGCTCCAGCAAAAGCTATTAATCTTATATAAAATAACAAAAAAAAACCAAATGCGAACTTTCAAGTTTTATTTCTGTTGTTTTTTCAGTGCAAGTCACTTTCACCGTAAACTGATTATTACTGTTTTTGTAATAATCTATAATCTTCATATTGCTACTTATTTTAGATAAGTTGGGCACTTGTGTGCTTGAACTCAGCGTCAAATTTAGTTGACCTTTGTCAGCTGTTCTTATCAATTCTTATCTAGTAATACCACCACACATAATGAAAAGTGCCACTACAGCGGCACTTCACTGCCTTAAGGCATTTTTGGTGGTTGTTAGTGGGATCTGCCTTTTGTGATGATGTAGATGTGATTTGTTTTTCATGGTAGATACTAGGGCTTGAATCTATCGATAGTGCGCCACCATTCGATATTTTTAATATATTTATTTATGTTTTGCCTAAAGAAGATTAGCAACTTTGTCTTTGCTAATATAAAATAAATAATATCTATACTTAGTTATGATTTTAATGCTAATGGATAGTATGGTATATAATCATCTCAAATTTGTAGCAGATAGAAAATATCGTAGTCTTCGACTAACTCTTATCGCGTACGGTTGTCTTCAAACGAACACGGTGTTACACTCTAGCTACTGAGTAATGGAGCTCATCAGCTTGTTTGCAACTGCATATTACTCAAATTCTTCGTCGACTGCTTACTCGCTACCTTAAAAAATTAAGCGGCATGTGTTTGTTGCTGGCGAAGTTCTCAACTCTCAATAAGATGGTAATTTTTAAGACGGATCTCCTGTTTAGGGCATTTGTGCACAAACACATTTAAATAAACTGCAAACGTGCCAAACTAAATTATTAAAACTAGTCCTAACTCTTGCACTTTACACAAACACTAAATTTGTATATAGAAAAGCAGCTGTACGAAGTGTACAGCAATTTATAAACAGTATCCTTATCTACTTACAATTTAGTATTAAGTTAGTGGTAAGCAAATTTAAGGTTTTTCCACTCCCAACTTTTCCTTAGGTTGTCAAAAAAGTCTTGGTATTTTTTATTGAATTTTCAATTGTTCATAAAATTGGTTACAATAGTGCGATTCAAAAACGTGTTCCCGACGACATGCCATTTTCATAATGCCCATCTTATAGAAGCTCGCTTCCCTCTCCCTCGGAGAGCCAATTTTCACAGGACTGTCTTGTGGCCAACTTCAGACTTCCAAGCGCGTTCGCCATGGACAGAAACACGTGGTAGTGACATGGTGCGAGATCCGGACTATACGGTGGATGCAAAAGAACCTCCCATCCGAGCTCCCGAGCTGGCCTCTTCTGCATGAGTGCTGCCTTCAAGCGGTCTAGTTGTTGGCAGTACAGGTCCGAATTGAGCGTTTGGCCATAGAGGAGCAGCTCATTGTGGATGATCCCACCAAACACACAGAAGAACCTTCCTGGCCGTCAATCCAACCATTTGGGCCGCTTCACCGCTTTTCGACCACGACTGTTTGCGCCTTACGTTGCCGTAAGTGACCCACTTTTCATCGCCAATCACCATACGCTTCAAAACGGTTGATTTTGTTGCGATTCAGAAGCGATTCGCATGCGTCGATACGGTCAAAGATGTTTTTTTGCGTCAATTCGTGTGGCACCCATACATCGAGCTTCTTAGTGACTCCAAGCTTCTTCACATGGTTTATAACGGTTTGATGACTCATGCCCAGGTGTTGACCGATGCTACGGCTCCTACTATGTCTCTTTCGAACAATTCAGCGATTTTATTGCAATTTTCGACGACAAGGCCTTCCGGAGCGTGGTGCATCTTCGACCACCTCTACACCAGAACGAAAACGTTGAAACCATCGTTGTGCGGTGGAAATGGAAACTGTATCGGGTCCAAAAACTGCACAAATTTTATTGCCGGCTTGAGATGCATTTTTGCCTTTATCGTAGTAGTACTGTAAAATATGCCGTATTTTCTCTTTATTTTACTCCATGTTTGCGATGCTATAACTCACGAACGACTAAAAAGAAACAACAATCAATCAAACACGTGCTAGCGCGTGAAAAGAACTTTCCAAAAACGTTAAGCATGACACGATGCGACGAATAAAACTAGAACCACGCGCTTGCATCGACAACTAGCAAAAATACCGCAAGACTTTTTGACAAAAACAAACTTCTTGACAACTGCAATTATGCATAATTTGGAAATAATAGAACAAACATATTTTAGATGAAAAGCAATATGTCAATGCTAAACACTAAACATTATAAATATTAATCCATAGCTTTAATGAATTGAAAATATTTAAAGGGAGAAAGCACAAATAAATTAAAAAAAATATATAGAACATATTATGCTAAACATTCGTTAAAACTTGATACATATACGGTATAAATATCATTTAAATAAATATTTTCAGATATTCTTTATCGTAAGATGAATGCCTAAAGGCAAAATATTGGCCAAACTCAACAATGGCGTCAGCTCATTTTGTTTGTGGTATACTATATATTTGTTATTTTCTTTGACAAAGTTAAGCAATGAATGGCGCATCGGTTAAGTGCTAATTATTGGTGTTGGCTTCTCTGAAAATAGGGCTTAGTTTCCTGGTGAATTGCTTAAGTTCGCTAGTTCGTTGTCCAATAGTTTTGATACTTGGGTGAAATTACTGAGGAAACGGATTCCCTGCTATTTGAATCGTGTGTCTGGTAACATTATTATATTGAAAATTTCCCAAAGAAATCTGAGAATCGCATCAAAGATGTGTTGGGATTAATGCATACAGATATATGTGGCCCTATGTATACAAGCTCAGTTGGTGGCGCGCGATATTTTGCCAGCTTTATTGAAAACAAATAACGATATGTGTATGTAGGCTTGTTGAAAGCACGTGATGTAATATTCGAAAAATTTAAAGAATATAAGGATCTTGCAGTAAAACAAACCGGAAAGATAAAGTGTCTTCAAAGTGATAATAGGCGGGAATATTTGAGTGACACCTTTGAATAATATTTAGTAAGCAACGGCACAAAAGAGGCAGTTGACTGTACCCCATACACCTCAGCAAAACAGTGCTGCAGAGCGTGCGAAACTAACGTTAGCTGAGATGGCACGGAGCATGATCCTACATGCTTGTCTAAAAGAGGATTTCTGGGCAGAGGCTATAAAAACTGCAGCATAGCTCTGACCCATCCACATTAAAAGATATGACATTGCTTGCAGATACAAGATGAAATGTACATGCGACTACCAGAGGGATTTTTCAATGAAGGAACTTCTCGCCAAGTGCTCAAGCTGAACAAGACATTCTAAGGTTTGAAACAAAGTGGTCGGGAATGGAAGAAGAAACATGATATGGTACCAAAGAAAATTGGCTTTGTTCCTTGTCCCAGTGATCCATTTTTTGTTTGTACACAGATCAGGACGGCGAAAATGTCGACATCATAGTAGTCTATGTGGATGACCTCTTATAATCAAGTTTGAGGATGGAAAATCTCATTAGCGTGAAAGCACGCATAGCTCAGGAATTTCATGTTGTAGATGGCAGCCAGCTCCAACCTTTCCTTGACATGGAAATAGAACGGGAGGGTGAAACTAGCAGCGTTACTGTAGGTCATAGACAGTATATTGAGAGTCTTCTGCGTGAGTATGGTATGCAAGATTGTAAGTAATGCAATCCCTTTTGAGGGCAGGATACCAGGTCAAATGCTCAAACAACGAATGCCAGCGAACGAATTAAGCCAGCTATCAATCTTTGTTCGTTAATTTATTTGGCGACACAAGGCTAGATATTCTACACTCGGTGACGAAACTGGGCGCAGCAGAATGCAGATCCACATCAGGAGCATCTTATAGGAATCAAGCAGATATTGAGATATCTAAGAGGCACAGCAGAATTGAGTCTACAATACAAGAAGACCGGATAGGCTATATACTATGATAAGCGTTGATGCGGATGGGGCTGGAGACAGTGCAGATAGGATGTCCTTCAGTTGTTGGGCATTCTTGACAGCGGGTGCAGCTTTTTCCTGGGAGTCGAATAAACAGAGCATTGTGTCATTAAGCAGAAGAATGAACAGAAGCCGAATATGTGTCACTTTTAACAGCAGCTTAGGAGGCTGCGTATATAATAAAAGCTATGAACGAAATGGGTAAATTTAAGCATAAGGACTTTATTAATATGATGGGTATGCAATATAAATCTGCGTTAAGAAGGAGTGCTAGAAATATATAAGGCTCAATAACGTATACACTATTGCAGCTTTGTTGCCTACGCGCAACAGACTGTTAATTGTAGCTTTAAGTTACAATTGCCTACGCGAAACGGAATATTGCCTATGTACGTATATTCGTTTTTCAGGCTAGTTCTTATTTTGCCTATATCGAGTGATCAAGGAATAAATGACATATACTTTAAAAATCCATTTAGAGGTGCAAAATTAGTATATTTTTATTAATAACATTACATTGATTACCTTTAAATTTATTTATTTTAAAGATATGTGTAATGTGTTTATAATGATTTTTATCTAAATGTTAGTGCTATGATAAATTAATTTTAGATTGGGAAATATTTTATAAATTGTCGTATTAAATTTTTAAAGTTAACTTCTATTAAAACAACGTGTTGACACTGTATTTCCTATTATATAATAAAGTTTAAATGAGATGTTGTTTCAATAAATTGCTTATAAATTTTGTTTGATTGAAAGAGTTTGTTATTTGTCACTTGATTTAATAATTGCTTATTAAATAATTTAGTTTATTTTTTATATTCGATTTATCGATAAAATTACTTATGACTTAAGTATACACGGATTTGGACCTGAGCAACTAAAAGCAACAAAAAAATTGGGTCCTGAATCCAAATCAATAGACTGTTTTTTAAAATTAGTTCTAGTTTTCGAAATATCCAAGAAATATTATTTTCCTATCTATGACCATTATCGGCCATTTATTTAATTAAAAGTGCCGTAAAAGTGTAAATCAAAAATAAAAAAATGTTGAAAATATTTTTTACACTGTTTAGTATCTGTTTCTGGCATTAGGGTCCAACAATAGTCGCTCATCATGCCTTCCTCCCAAAATCTTTGGTAACGCGTTTCGATTTTTGCTTTATCTTGGTGTCCGGTCTTCTTGCTCGTCGGTTGTGTTGCACAAGTTTTATGTGAAAGTTCAAGATGTGAATCTACAAAATGTATCTTGAGAGACCGTCCGAAATGCAATCACAACACGAAAACACGTTCCAAATGATGTTTAATGAAATGTGGTCAACAAACAGCCGTTATAAGAACGCAGTACTGACGACATGTACGAACTCAAAAACTAGAACCAATCTTAACACATGGATTGAAGATTTAATTTCAGGACATCAAATAACATTACGAATTGTTGCTCGGCTCAAAAAGTTGACTAAATTTGTAAACGTGTATAATTAATTGATTGCATATGAATTAAGCAAAATCTTTTTCATTTAATTATAAGTTAAAACAAATTTCAAATTATCATTGTACAGTGCCTTCAAATTTGCATTGAACTCATTGAATTCGTGAATCAAGCTAATAACATAGTAATTTCAATAAATAGTACATTTTACCTTCCAACAATAGAAAACTTTATAAAAACCATGCTTGACATTATTCTATGGAGTCGAGGTTCTTAGATACTGTAACGCGCTCAGTAAAACTACACTAAATTTAGCATAGCTAGAAAATAAATTTATTTATTATATATTTTTTTTAATTTAAAAATTATAAAATTAAATAATTTCTACACTTATAAACAATAGATAAAGTTATTTAAACCTCCCTCAATAAAAGGTGAAATAACAATTTTTATAAAAATACCACTACATATTGATTACTTAAAAGTTTTGTAATTTGTAACACTAGCATATGGACTTAAAATAAGTTAGTTTAAAAGAATATTAAAAAATAAGTATTTTTACTTTTTTTGAGAAATTGTTTTGCGTCTGTGCGGCTTGAATCGTGACTTCTTATTGAAATAGCGATATTTATTTAATATATGTATCAATCTAAAACCATTGAAATGTATTTACAATAGTGTTTAAGTAACTCCAAAGAAATTCGTAGCGTCAGGTATGTGCTGGACGCCAAAGATTGATTCAGTGATGTCATGGTCTAATTAGTAAAGACGTTTAATTGTATACAAAGAATCGTCTGTACCAAATGAATGAAGTTTAAATAATGTTTTTTATTCAATGATCAAATTGAGTGCTCTCATTACATTTTTTTATAAGCGTTTTCTCTGTTATTTTTTCTAAACGTCTGTTTCTGATAGTCCTTTTTCTAGCTACCATACCCCCTGGATTATCTGATCTTAGGAAAAATCAGAATGGTCTGCTGGCAGATTTTTTCTCCTTTGCTATTGACGCCATATTCAGCTTATCAGCATAAATGTTTTTGATTACCCAACTACGCGATGGCCACCTCCTTCTTTTTATTATAACATAACAAATCTTCTGGACATATGCAAAGTTAAATGTAGTTTAAGCGATGCGTTTACTTCGACTAAAGGAACAATCTACTCCTATTGCCTTATCAACATACCGGAAGAAGAAATAATGAAGGAACTCTCTCTTCAAGACGTAAAAAGTGTTTATTAATTATCAATATCAATTTATGGCACGGCGAAATACTTCGGAGTCAAATTTGCTCCGATATTATTAAAATCTAGCAATCTTCCTGGTCCATTGACTCCAAATCCTTCGAAAATGAGCTCGAGAGATACAACGACTTCACCTGAAATAAATCGGAAAATCTTCACTGCTTGGAGAAATTAACAATCCATTTTTTAAAATGCAAAACATATTTTGTCTTGTGCTTTGTAGTAGACGGTTGCGTTTATCTGTGCTCGTGGTATATTTCTTTTATTTTGTTTATTTGTGTTTAAATAATTAATTTTTTTCCTTACAAAACTATTTTATTTAGTGCGATACATCGTCCGCCCATTTGTGTTATTATTTAATTTGATAAAAGTAGATTTTAACTATTTTAATAATAATTTTTTCCTCATCTGTAAGTTTTGTTTTTGCTTTTCTGTTTTAGTGTCGGCGCAAACGTAAGTTGTTGTTACTGTCAGTTAGCTTGCTCACTAACAGTTTCGTTTTAGCGCTCTTTCTTATTTGCATGCATTTAAGCATACTAACACTGTTTGTTGTAGTTGCTTTTTGTGTTTGTCGCTCTCCCTCAGTTTCTTTTTCTCTCGTTCTTGTGCTAACTGCATTGCTTGCGTTCCAGCGCTAGTTGTTTTTGTTTGATTTTGAGTATTCGTGCATTAGTTTTGTCTCTTGTTTTTCCCTTTCTTGTGCAGGGCATTTGTTATTTTTGACTCATTTTGAATTTTTTTTTTAATTGTCATTTCATATATAATTATGTCGGTCTGCTGCATTAAAAATTTTAAATGTCAGTCCGATACCAAGGCTGAACTAATTTATTGTTGGTTGTGTGACAATATTGCACATGTTAAATGTGCTGGTTATGCAACCAAGGTGAAGGATTATATTTCCAGTAAGTCTGGACTTAGGTGGTGTTGCGAGTCTTGTCGCGAGGCTGAATTAAATTTGCAAAAATGTATGAGGCAGACAAGACAGGGCTTTAATACCCTCCGAGCAGCATTTACAAAACTACATGGTGATTTCCAGAGCTTGGATGATAATTTTAATAATTTAAAATTGTCATCCATGCCACCTGAGCCGAAGAGTGTAATGCCTTCTACACCAGTCTCTTCGGCGACACCACAATTTTTAACTCCTCACCTTTTGCCTACACCTTGCCCGATTTCCCACAATTATTCAGATACTGTCGAGCCTACGAGTTATTATTCGCCTTCTCCTATTAGGGGATCTATGAGCGTGATTGCAACTGATTCGTCGGTGAGCAACACTGCTCTTTGTTCTCCCAAGACATGTCCGTATCTATTCCCCTTCATGCAATTTGGGCTGCTAAGCCCCTGATAGCTGTCCCAACTAAAAAACAAATTTTCATCTCTAGGCTTGCCCCTGACACTTCGATTGACGATGTTAAGTCCTACATCCAATCGAAGTCAAAACTATCTGATTTATCTGTTGATAAATTTAGATTTAGTTATGCCAGAGAAATTAGCTCTTTTAAAATTAGTATTCCGGCAGAAGCATTCAACACTATAAGTTGCAAAACTTCTGGGCGAAAGACTTAATTATAAAAGAGTTTGAGTCAAAGAGAAGAAATCGGCCTCCGATTGCTCTGCCTTCTTCATCTACTTCATCCTCATCGTTTAACAATGTAGCAAAAAACTAACACTTTCCATAACGTATCAGAATGTTAGAGGGCTTAACTCTAAACTTAATAAGCTTTATGTAGACAGTTTTTCTTTTGATGCTAACATTATTATCTTTACTGAAACCTGGATAAAGCCCAAAATTTCAGATTTTTCATTATTTTGCAATAAATACACATCTTTTAGATGCGATCGTTTGTCGCGTATAGGAGGTGGTGTCCCTATTGCTGTAGACTCTGATCTTCTATCAGAATCTATTTTTTCTCCTTAACTAACATTGAATTGATTGCCGTTAAAACTAAATATAACAATACTTCTATATATATAACGAGCTCTTATATTCCGCCACAGTCCGATTTGTCTGTGTACCTAGAGCATATTTCTGCTGAGTCCATTTCGTCACTACTTTCTAGTAGTGATTACCTCTTTGTATTTGGTGACTTTAATTTGCCAGATGTGGTATGGTCTGATTCTCCAAATTTTATGATGCCATCCACATCTCACGAATTTATCAATTCGCTTTTACAGATGTCTCTCTCTCAAATTAATCCGGATCGTAACTGTAATGGTCGTTTACTTGACCTTATTTTCGCATCGGATCCTTTTTCTAGTACTGTAATACAAACTTGTCCTTTAGTTGTCCCCGAAGACCCCTATCATCCTACTTTAGACTTAGTTTTTGAACTGCCTACATGAGAGCATATTTGTTATATTAACCCGGTCGTTAAATCACGCTGTTTCCGTAAAATAGATTTTATAAAACTTAATTCATTAATTTTAGAAACAAACTGGTCGCAACTGTACTCTTGTACTGACATTAACAGTGCTACTTCAATTTTTTATAATATTATAAAATCACTTTTTGACCAATGCGTTCCAGATGAACTTCCCAGGAGAACTAATAGACCTAATTGGTTCTCTAAGGAATTGGCAATGCTTAAAAATGTGAAGACTAGATATTATAAAAGATTTAAGAGTTCGAATAATCCTTCAGATTTTTCTCGTTTTCTTTTCGCCAGAACAAATTTTGTTGTTTGTAATTCGCGTTGTTATAATAACTACCTAATTCGTAGTCGTTTGCAATTTGCTCAGAATCCTAGGCAGTTCTACAACTTTGTCAATACTAAACGAAAAACTTCCTTACTGCCCTCATCTGTTTCTTAGAAGACATGAAAGCAAATACTGATCAGGCTTCAGCCGATCTTTTTGCAGAATTCTTCTAAACTACTTATTGATCTTCTAACTTTCTTCCAAATTCCCCTTATCCGTATACCTTGTCGGAATCTAACTGCATTTTTAGTCCTGTGATCCTGGAAAGTTCGTTACTTAACGCACTTTATTTAATCAAGCCAAGTTATTCACCAGGCCCAGATAGAGTACCAGGATGTGTACTTAGGTACTGATTCTCTATGTAAGCCCTTGCTTAAATTATTTGAATTCTCTGTTAACTCGAGCTCTTTCCTATCCATTTGGAAGGAATCATTTATAATTCCTCTTCTTAAACATGGTTCAAACTATAGGGGTATTTCCAAATTATCCGCGATGCCTAAAGTGTTTGAGAAGCTGATAACATCTCAACTACAACATTCATGTAGCTCTATCATTTCACCCTGCCAACATGGTTTCGTGAAATCGAAATCTACTACCACTAACTTACTTGAGCTTACCTCCCTTGTTATTAAAGGTTTTCAGAACAAAAAGCAGACTGACGTAATTTTCACAGATTTCAGCAAGGCTATCGATTCCGTTAACCACTATCTCTTGCTTAAAAAACGTAGTACTATCGGATTTCTTTCTTGTAGAACCCAAAAAGTTCTTTTTAAATCCTCACTGTCTAAGCCTGTCTTTGTTACCTCTAGTGTACCCCAGGGTAGCCACCTTGGGCCTTTACTTTTTAATTTATTTATTAACGATCTCCCGTCTATTTTCCTTCACTCCTATGTACTAATGTACGCCGATGATGTGAAGCTTTTCTTATCATATAATGACAACAACTGTCCTTATTTCTTGCAATCGGTCCTGGATTTGTTTTTTGCTTGGTGTAAATGCAACTTGTTGTTTCTGAATTGCTCTTAATGTAAGGTTATGTCATTCTATAGAAATACGCCTCACAGATTTAATTACATGCTCGACCGGGTTTCTCTTGACAGATTAGACTGTGTCACCGATTTGAGAATTCTTCTCGATCATAGTCTAAAATTTGACAAACATAACGCGCTTAAAGTCAACAAGGCGACTAAATCTCTTGGATTTATCAAACGATGGTCTAAGGAATTCGACGACCCTTGTGCGACGAAGCTGCTATATACTTCTCTTGTTCGGCCTATTCTGGAATACGGATCTTGTGTGTGGTCTCCTCAATATAATAGAATTGAGTCTGTTCAATTTTTTTTTTTCGCGGCTAACTGGCTTCCAGGTACTAATTTGCCTTCATACCACAGAAGATGGCAATTAATTAACCTCCTCTTACTAACCGTCAGATACTAATTTGCCTTCATACCACAGAAGATGGCAATTAATTAACCTCCCATTTCTTACTAACCATGGTGCTGGGAGTTCTATTTACTACGATGCGGTGTTACAAGCGGTAAAACAAGCCCCAGCTTACTCGAATCTACGAACTATCTGTGCTGATAGTAAGTCCACAATCACTGCAATAAAAAACGAATGTAGTAATGGAATCATTATCATCGAAACACGCGGACTTATGATGCTAAACAAGAATATCAAACTTATGTGAATTACGGGACATGCCGGCGTTCAGGGCAACGAAACGGCCGACAACTCTGCTAAGACTCAAAGCTAAGGCTCAGAGTTTATTTGAAAATTTTTTTCTTAAATATTATAATAATAAAATGCTAATCGTGCCTTATCTACAACAAAGTATAGAAACAAATATCCCAAACAAATTTATTTATTTATTTAAGCTAATTTATAAAAGCTAATGTGTAAGAATTTATTTTTTTTTTTTCTGGTACGGCACTAGTCAGCAAAATACCAACTGTACTTTTTGCACTTAAAGAGAACTACTTTATTAAAAGGGGTACACTCGCTTTAAGTTTTCCTATCTCGTCTAGTGGCTAGGTACACTTTTTCTGGTTATTTGCTGGAATCAAAAGTCACATTTTTCACATTTTGACGTTGGCAATTTTTCACAGTGCTACCACAATATCGCTTATTCTTATTTTCTATTCTCATCGATAGCTATAATCTCCTCTATTGATGGTGTAACGACATAACTAACAGTTTTTCAATTTTGTAAATTCGAAACATAAAGGTTAAATTTTACCTTAACTTTTTTATCTTGGGATAAAGAGATAAAAAAACGAGGCCAGAAAAAATTGCTATGTACCTGTAAGTGTAAGCTGTAATGATACTTTAAACATACATACTAGTTAAAAGCGATATGTTTATGTTATTATATAATATTCTTATACCATCTACTAGAAGGCCTCTAGTTTAAATCTGAATTAAAATGCATCTACAATTTTTTTTGTTTGTAATCACTCTAGGTCAATGTTTATCTGATAAAATATTTATTAGCTTCCACTAAACATATAATTAGAAATAAATATCAAGGAAATTTCACCAAATTCTGTTTTTAGATCTCTAACCCGAGTTTACCAGCCACAGCGGACCGTGGCGCAACGACCAGCCTTCCCATCAAGAAATCAAAAACAATTAACAAAATTATTGTAAAATGTATACTTGGAATTGATCAACTGTTCAGAATCCCCTAAGAAAAGTGCAAATAAATCCATGTCTAAGAAGTCCAGGGCAAGATTATTGTTGTTATTGGTTGTGTAGTGTATTTATATAAATCTTGGCATGTCTGGTGATTTTATCGTTAACAAAGGGTATATTTAAATCTTGGTGTTGGCACGTTAACCGTGCCGTAGCCTAATAATAAAATTGGTAGTTTTGTGTGGTATTTCTACAATATTCAATGTGCTGAAATCTATTTCTTTCTTTGAAATTCATTGTTAAAATTTTTCATGTTGAATGACTTACATTCTTGCAACACACACGTTTCTTTTGTCTCTTAAAATAAAAATGTATGGCTCTGTTCGCTTGCATACGACTTGCGAAACTGCACAGCAAAAAAAAACAAACTTGCAGCTGCGGTCAATCGTCACTCGCACACAGCACATACATACAATTCAAGCTGTGCGTTTCCAATGCAAAGAGTAAAAACCGACTAAAACGTGTGATACCCAATGCGAAAGCACCCAATGTGAAATATACCTAACATATTTTAACTTCGCCACGCAACACCTAATGTATGTCACATCTGCTCATATACCAAGGAGCAAGCAATAATGTTTCTTAGGACCATAGATTAATACGTTTGCAAGATTTCTATATTTCAAGTGCTTGCCGTTCTCCTTTGTAAAGACAAACCATATTCTCTAGTGCTCAATAAGCTCTCATCCTAAATATACTAGAATATACTAGATTTAAAAAATAGTTAAAATAAATCCTAGCACACGAAAACAAAATTTGTTTTTCTTATAACAATACTCGATATACTTTCAATTTCAGTTGTTAAATTTTTTAAATTAAATTATTTAATTAATTTTTTTAAAACTCTATTTTTTTAATTTTTAGCTCAATAATGCTGTAATACGAAAATTAAGTAAAAAATCTGGAACAACAGGTTTCGGCAGTTAAGTCCGGACAAAATTCAATTTGAATTTCTAGCCATATCGTAGTACTATCAGAGGTTTCGATTGGGTTCTTGAAGGCCAAGTGAGTAAGCGGCTGCAATGTTCAAATAGCCGTGATGCTTCGTTCAAGTACGGATTACAATCGAAGAACTGCGATTATTGACAACCTTCGCGCTGAGCGTTCGGCGAACGAGGTCATTCGATTCTTCGGGTACCCAATACAAATTGTTTACGATGCTGTGGCGAAAAGCAATGCTTCAGAGATGTCCGAGCACCGTTTCGCTAACGCGGCAAGGAGTTTTCATTTGAAGGAAGTCAAGTCTTCTTCTTCTGGTCCCAAAAATTTTTGGTCCTAAATAGTCCGGATTTGAACCCCCCTCGTCTTCTATATTTGGAGCGCTTTTGAACGGGTTACCAACAAGTGGCGGCAATCTAATGTCGTGTCTACACGCCGCTATTGAAGCAACATTCGCCAATATGGACAGCGCTGCGTTACAGAGAGCGCGTCCTAGAGCATAAGCATTCAGCCTCTAATTGAGGCCACCGGTGGTTATATTGGGTAATTATAAACCTGACAGATCACAGAAATATTGACTTAATACATTTTCTTTAACATTTGTACATTGTGACAATTAATTATGTGTAAAATATTGCTGAAGTTCTGCAATTTTTCCGTCAATAAAATAAAACTTTAAAAACTGTTATATTTAAGTTTAAAGCCTGGTATTCCTTTAGTGGTTTTAATTAACAAATTTAGTTCCTCTTTAATATAGTTTTCTACGTTGAAAGATACAAACTGCTTTAAGTATTGTTATCATTGAGGCGCTGACATGAAAAAAGCAGCTGTCATAATATTACCTGTATACGAGTAACTATGACATACATATATATATATATATATAGTCTGGCGTTTCACTCAGACGCAACCTAGCGGACTCTAGCTGAACATAGTTCCAGTGTAGGTTCTACCGAAAACAACGGAATTAGTTTTGGTGACCAAGACTATTAATGTTTTCAGTAATACGAGCTCGAAAATCATGGAGTTACCAGTGCAAAGCGTGTCCGATTGTGAATTACGTTCGGTTATTCGATTTTTAACTGCAAAAGGGTTAAACGGTAATGAGATTCGCATTTAATTAGTTTCTATTTATGATGAAGACTGTATGAGTGTCCAAATGGTGTGAAATTGGCGCACAGATTTTTTCAATGGACACGCAGAAGTGCACGATGAGCAGCGTGCTGGACGCCCAAAAAGCGTCATTACGGACGATGCGATTGACTATTGACGATATTTTGGAAATGATGCCTCCTGAATGTCAAATTCACCGAACTTCAATCAATACAATAGTGTGGCAGAAGCTTGGTTACAGTAAAGTTTGCGCAAGATGGGTCCCACGCCTGCTTTCCGATAATCACAAACAACAACGACTTCACGCCACCCAACAGTTTTTGGAAATGCTCGAAAAATACTCTCCAGATCTCGCACCAAGTGACTGTTTCCTTTTCCTAAAGTTAAAAGAAAGCTTGAGTGGCCAGCACTTCGTTTCAAATGACGAAATCAAACAAGTCGTCAAATCGTGGATCAAAAAACAGGGTACGCAATTTTTTAAGGAAGGTTTACTTAAGCTTTCAAACAGATACAAAAAATGTATTGATGTACAAGGCGACTATGTAGAAAAATAGTTTAAGAGGTAAAGAATAAAATAAATTTAATTTTTAAGCCTAAAACCTGTTTTACATAAAAAATAAAATTGGCAATCAAAATTGCAAAAAAAAATAAGTTGGAACTAAAACCTCAACTAGATTGTCAGTGGCTACAAAGGGATAGACACTAATTAGGTAACGTGACAGAACTTATCAGCGTTCAGTGCTTCACTAGTACCTCGGTCTCGTTCTCGATCAAAGACTTACATTAAAGTAACATATAAGCGGTACCTTGGCAATCTGCCGGACAAGACTTAAGAAAATGAACTGGCTCCTCAACAAAAAAAGCAAGCTACCGCTCAAGCACAAACGGTTGTTATATAACAAATGATTACACCAATATGGCGATATGGAATACAAATATAGGGCATCGCCGCAAAGACCAACAGAGCTAGGGTCCAAGTACTCCAAAATAAAATCCAAATAAAGTCTTCAGTAGTCGATACAATGAAAGGCTGTTGAGGCATATCAATCGACTGGCAGACACACTGCCTAATTCAACTCCCATACGACGATTACGTCGTCGACAATTTCTATATTTAAAACTCAATATAACCATATAATATAGAAAATAGATAAGCTAAGATGTAAACATAGTTTGTAGAGCTTAGTCATAAGTCCTTAGACATACAATAACTATTATATAAGAATATTATAAGGCGTCCATACAGAAAAAGACAAAATATAGATAAATGAGTACATTTGCACCCAGTGCACAACCTGAATAAATAATAAAAAAAAAAAAAGAGCTTCACTAAACAAATTGTAGTGTCCAGAGCTTCGCTGGACCAGACATTATCAGCGCCTTCTACTAGACGAATTGTAGTGTCTAGAGCTTCACTGGATATAATTATTGCAAGAGTGCATGCAGGGCTCCGCTTGACAGTACCGCAAATCATTATTTCAACTACTTTTGCTTCTACCCACGCACACATATATCAAAGTTTGTAGTTTGATATGCATCATTAATCACAATCAGTTCAAGTTTCGGTATCGTATCGTACACATGTGCAGTGCAACTTCGGTATCGGTTTTTTATTAAAATCTCTTTTAAAAGAGAAGGACAAGTCCACTTTAGTGGCAAAATCAGTTTACAGTGATCATATAAGGCGCTGCAAAGTCAAATTTCTGTGAAAGTGTAAGCCTAACAATTTAACTGAAATTTCTGCAACTTGGGTGCTCCGCTGCCCAGCAGCACGTGGCGGCTGCAGCAACGATACAGTGTTGCACAGCCCAAAGGACAACGAGGTTGGAAGCCTGGGTCGATACTTCGATTAGCTTCTCATAGCTTTCTGGAAAACTTGGTTCTAGCCTTGACTAGAATCTTGTTATACTGCATACTTCCTGGCGCTTGGAAGCTCAATCCTGAGCTTCGTGCGGCATTTCTAGCTGCTGTAGACGAGCCGTCTAGCAGTAACTTCGTAGTAATGGGTACAAGTACCACTATTATAAGCATCAATTCCTACTCCTATGGAAGTGGACAGCCAAGCTACTCATTAACTATGAGTACCCCTGACAGTACTTCTTCGACTCCAAGTCCAATGGAAGACGTTGCCGTACAAGGCACTCCACAACACAGTCTAAGCTATGTACATCAAGCCTCAGTCGTTCCCAGCTACGTTCTCAGTTGCGTCAACTCCTACCACTTGTTGCGCGACCACCTGCTCATCCGGAGGAGTTTTTTTATTTGGCAACGAGCCAATATCAAGTACCAGCACAAGCCAAGTAATTGGAGCCACCAAGCGAAGCCATCTCTCAACTAGAAATAGTCGGCCATTGTCACAACTTTCAATAAATGTTGCCACGGCAGTATTCCAGCCAGCGTCAATCATCTGGCAGAAAATCCCGGTGAAGAAAAGAAGATCACCAGAGTCACCCTAAACTATGAACAAAAGACCCACGCTGCTTGCAGACAATCCATTTGCTGATCTTGCGGAACAAGAAGTTAATCAAGGAGACGATGACCCTGGCATTTCTTTGAGTTTCAGGCTGAAACTGATCTTCAGGAGACTTGGCAGTCTCAAGTTCCAACGGCCAAGAAACTACCAAGGCCCAGTCAAATCACAGAACTACGTTCGACGTACCAGCCCTTGAGAGGCTACTAGATTCGGCGGTTACTGCTTCTTATGATATCAAGGTTGCTCGCAATGGCAACGTGCGCATATACGCTTGTGACTCTGATGCTCACAGAGCCATCACCAAAAAACTTTCTGAGCTAAACATCCAATACACTCACTTCTGCCTCCCTGAGGACAGAGCCTTTAGGGTGGTCGTATGAAACTTGGCTGCATCTACTCCCAGTGAGCAGATAATAGCTGCATTTACCTCACAAGGCCACACTGCGACGAATACCTACAATCCGTAGTCAAATCACGGATTGAGGACCCCTCTTAAAACCGATCCATCCTAGGTTCCAGGCCAGAATGTCTGGTTCATAGATCTTAAAAAGGCCGTCAATAACCGGGAGGCTCTAAATGTCAACAAAGTCGGCAGACAAAGGATCAGAGTTGAGTTACCGAGGAAGAACATTAACATGCGCCAATGCTACAGATGCTTTGGATTTGACCATACCAACAATTATTGCACCAAGGATCCCAAATGTGGTAGATGTAGTATATCTCACTGGACTGGCTCCAGCCAGTGCCAGGCAAAAACTTTTGACGACCTGGTATGCGTGAATTGTCATCGAAGCCACGAAGCTACTCACAAGGGCTGCAGAATTTACATCCAACGATTTGAGAGCCGTAAATCCGGAGTCAACATCGGTCCATTGACCCGTGAAAGATACTCCCATGGAATATGAAGGTGTTGGCCTTGTTCTTCAGGGATAACTTGCAGTTGCTCAGGCGTACCGTTTCTGAGCCTAGAACTGGAACTTTGGGATTGTCTTTTTGACCGCCATGGTCTCTAGAATCCTTCTCAAGATGCACCTCTCCAGAATTTTTCCAAGTGCTGGCAGGAGGCTTATAGGACGATAAGTGTCCAGCTCATCGGCTGGTTTCCCACTTTTGTGCAGCATGATAATGTTGGCCTTCTTCCAGGCACCTGGGAAGTGACCAAGTCGAAGAGCTGAATTGAAGATCAACACTAGGAATAGCAAGGCTCTGTGAGGGAGTAGTTTGATAGACCGATTATCAAACTGGTCCTCGCCTGGAGTTTTGTTAATACGAAGTGCTTTGACTTCCTTTTCGACTTCCGTAAGACTGATTGGGGCTACAGGAAGAGCCATCTGCAGGGAAGTCTCTAATTTTTCAGCAACAAGCTATTCTCTTCTTGGCGACGCTGTCTCAAAGGGCTGGAATCTATTCTCCAGGTTTGTTGCGAAAGATTCAGCGCTGTCCTGGGGGGATCTTGCTCAAGATCCGTCAGGCTTGCGAGCTGGAAACTTTGGTGCAACTTGCCTCTTGAATCTTCTCGTAAGTTTCCAGAGCGCAAACTTTGAGCTTTCATTAGGCGTAGCATTTTCCAGGAAGGTGTCTGTGGCTTCTCTTTTTAATATAGGGCAAATCATTGCTATCGAGGCAAAATAAAAGTTAAGAAAGTAAGTGTTAAAGGCAATGACATGAACTTTTGATTCCAGCAAGATGCTGGGAAAGGGGTACCAAGGTAGTGGATGAGCTGGGCACTTTCTTTCCTGTTGCAACAGTCAAGGAAAAGACGGATTTGCAATAAATATTGTTAAGAACGGGACAAATTTGTTTTAATTGGTATAGTTTAAGTTTTTATATACAGAAAAGTTCCTGGATGACAACAAATTGGTTTAAGTGCCGTATATTAAGGTTAATTTTCATTTTTTTTTATTAGGGTTAATATAAAGTGTGTCCTCTGATCTATATTTTTTTTTGGATCAGATACGGTGCGTATTTATCAGTTTAAAAAACAATGTGCCCAACTTTCTCGTCTGAGAGCTGAAAAACGTGGACATGTTTGCCTGCTAAAAAGACTAAAATCTGGCTTCTATGTCGTGGACAAACGTACGAAGATGTAGTTTGATTGAGCTTGCAAGCTATAGAATCAGGGTTTTGAAACTTGTTGTCTGCTTTCACAGCGCAAATTAACAATGTTGAGATGTCTAGACAGCATCCAGTTTTGCCTTCAGCTGAAGTTTCTCAACCAATAATTGAACCTAGGTGTAGAAGTTCAGTAGAATAAGATGACTTGTGTCCAGATCGACTCAGTCATATTATAAGTAATTGGAAGATTAGGTTTTCGGGTCGATCAGGTATGATGGTGACGGACTTTATATATCGGGTGGAGGCTCTTACAACAAGGCATGGTAGGCATTTGTTTAAAGGTGCGCGAACGATTGGTTCTGGCGGTATCATAGAAGTGTTTCTTATATAGTTTGTTCAGACTTATGTAGAGCGCTGCGTTTTCAATTTACAGAAGAACGGACAGACATCGACATTCGTGCGGTAATTGATTGCTGTAAACAGAAAGAAGGTGAGTCATTTGATGACTTTTATGAATCTGCGGTGAAATTAGCAGATCAACTGTCGAGACCTTTACCAAATTTGTCGTTGTTAGAATCATTGCGATCTAATCTATTGCCACAAATGCAGCATGAGTTTACGAGCATATAGACTCAATTGCTTAACTTCGGCATCTTGTTCGGAGACGAGAGGGCTTTATGCAATCAGTCTCAAAGATTCGAGATCATATTCCTCGGCCAGCTCCTCGTCGGTTAGTACATACTATAGAAGGTGCAGAGCAGGGCTGTCTCCCCCTCACCCAGCACTTGCACGAGTTCCACAAGGAAGCGTTTTGGGACCGTTTTTATTTAGTCTGTTTGCTGCTGACATACCCATCCCGGATGCTCAAACCCTTGGATTACGTAATCGTCGCTCCTGTTGGCCTGTTGTGTGCATGATGACCTCATCAAAATCACCACAAATGGCCGCACATGTTGCACAGGCATAAATAGACGATCTTGTAAACTGGGCCAGAAGATGGAATGTAAAGATCAATGCTACGAAGAGCTCCAACATGTGCTTCATCCTCTGCCGACTTCAGCTTCCCATTATACAAATTCACGGCGTGCCATTGCTCCAACCAACAAAAGTCACCTACCTGGGACACACACTGGACAGAAGGCCCATATCCAAAAAACGGTAGCAACATGCCGTAACAGGCTGCGCCACATGAATTGGCTTCTCAGCAGGAATAGCAAGTTACCACTGCGTAGTAAGCGCACTATCTTACAAACAATTGTGTCTCCAATATGGAGATATGGGATGCAGGTCTGGGGTACCGCCTCCCTGAGCAATAGGAGAATCATGCAGAGACTGCAGAACCGAGCCATGCGGCTGATCACAGGATGCCCATGGTTCGTAAGAAACTTGACTCTCCACCGGGATTTAAACCTTGCAACTGTGGAAGAGCAACTGTGTTTCTTTTCAAGCAGATATAACGCTCGACTCCAAAACCATGCAAACCGGCATGCACAAAACCTGGCACCTTCACGGCCCATCAGGAGATTGAGGAGGAGACATTTTGCAAGTCTCCTCATACACTAATAAGTAACGTTAAGAGGCAAACACTAAGTCAGCCAAGTTCTTCGAACCATGTGATATTTTAATTGTAAGAAAACATGTTATTTAGAGCATATTTAGAATGCTGATTATAACATTTTAATTAATAAAAAAAAAAAAAAGGAGAAGACTCCAAAGGCCGAAATTCATTGCAGCAAGGTCGAACCTCAACAAAATCCAAGGCCAAATTTTCCGAATGATGTCTGGTGCTGCACGGTACATCCGCAACAAAAATATTGAAAAAGAACTCCAGATTCCTAGAATCGGAGATACGATCAACTGCCAAGCTGCTGTATACCTGGAAATACTTGTACATCATCCGAACCAACTAGCACGAGTCCTCCTGAGCGGGACACGGCATTTCAGAGTTATAGTAAGAAAGAGGCTCCTGAAAGTTCACCCAACTGACTTACCTACCAGAACTGTCTAACCGTCCCTTTCTCAGTCAATTATCCAATCCAATCCAATTATCTAGGTTTAAGCATGTACAGCTAAATATATTAAGTTGAATATTTATAATTTCACTATGGTATAAGTTCCTATTAGTAGTAGCAAATGGCTATAAAAATAAAAAATATCACCAAAAAAAAAAAAAATAATACAATTACAGGTTATTACTGATAACGAATTAAATTGTTGTTTAAAAATGTATTAATAATATAAAACAAAAATATAAAAGAACTATACATCAATACATTTTAACGGTTATTTTGTAATTATTTTGTTTTATCATTATACATTGAGGTAGGATGAGCTCCACATATAGGGCAAATCATTGCTATCGAGGCAAAAGAAAAGTTAAGAAAGTAAGCGATAGCAGTAGAAACCCTTGAGTCAAATTCTAGTGTCAAAGGCAGTGACATAATCTTTTGATTCCAGCAAAATGGTGGAAAAGGGCTACCAAGCTAATGGACGATCTAGTCACTTTCGTTCCTATTGCAACACAAGTTGCCAAGCGGACTAAAGAAGAACAAAACCTATCGGTTGTCCAACTCGTGATCATACATGAAGACAACGCGCCGGAACAACAGTTGCTTCTGGCAGGAGTGGTGGCTACCAAAGCAACCAAGGACGGAAGCGTTCGAATTGCAGATGAGCGAACAGCGAAGTGCATTCCTAGACGTCCGATTCACAAGCTGGCGCGTCTTCCATTAACTTAGTTATTTAAAAGTCAAGTCTATTAACGCGGGGTTCCCCGGGTAGAGCATTTTTACAAGTATTCCTGTAGAGTGAATCCTGGCTAGACTGAGTTCATACCCTCTAGCCAAAATTGCCCCTTTACAAGATTTACCCAAGAACAAAAGGGAGCGAGGATCTTAGCGACGTAAAGCCCTGCTAAATCTTCGCGCAGTAGGTGTAATCCCAGTCAATAAAGGAAACAAAAACAGGGTAACGCTAACGCAAGCGCACAAAAAAGGGAATAAAAAAACCGAAACTCAGTGCAAAAGCAGCAGCAACAGCTACGCAAGCGCAGCGTTGCATACAACACCAAAAACTACAAGAGAGAGCATAAGCGGGTCAGTGAAGCGTACAAACGCACGGCGCAAAGAAAAGAGCGCGAACGCTCTAAGTGACGCAACAACAAAATCCGTCGCGACAGCTCAATATAATTAAATTAAAGTCAATATAAATAATTACCTTTTATAAGATTAATTAATAAAATAAATCTATTATTTTAATTAAAGGCGTTTACCTTAATTAAAATAAGTAAAAATAAAATTTTTATTAAATAAGTATTTTTAATTGAAGGCGTTTTACCTCAATTAAAATACTAGTAAAAATTAATTATTTTAATTAAAGGCAATTACCTTTACCTTAATTAAAATAAATAAAAATAAAAATTTTCACAATAGTAATCAATAAAAAAAATCAAGTATTCTTAATTTAAGGCGTATACATTAATTTAAATACAATCCAATAATATAAGCCGGAATGATTAGGATCATAAATGAATCATGGACAAGGCCGAAGTCGGGAATCCAGGGGTTGGAGTACGTTGGGTGCACTACAGGCGTAAGGAGGAGTTGGAAGCGATAGTTCGCGAGCTTGGACTCGACACAGAGGGCCGCGTGAAGGATTTACGGTGGGGTATTGCGGCCTTTATCTCCAGAGGGCAGCACACACCGTATGTCTGGGCGCGCTTGGGCGAAATGGAGGCCCAGTACGCCAGAACCGCGGAGCCCAAGGAAGTAGACATTAGGCCAGAGAAGCAACAGCCGGACCAGAAGGCTAGGATCAGGTCGGAACCTCAGCTGTCGGTGCAAGAATGTGTCACCGAACAAATCTCGCCTGCGGCGGTGACGCCGGCATACGATTACGTCACGCTAAGTCCCCATTTCGCACGACACGCGATGGTCGTCCCCGAGCAAGTCCGGAAATGGGGAGTGCACTTCAACGGCCAGACGGACCCGCTCTGGTTCATAGAGGAGATCGATAATAGGGCAAGTGCATACGACGTAGACACGGACAGGTCGCCACGAGCAATGGGTGAGGCGCAGACGGGCAGGGCAGCGATGTGGCTGGGCACGAGCCGAGTTCGTGATGCCTCATGGGAGGCGCTCCGTGCAGAATTGCTAGGATTCTTTCTACCAGCGTGATACTCATCGCGGCTGGAAGACGAAAAAAGGACGCAACACCAACGTAGAGACGAGAGCTTCAAGGATTACCTTCTGGAGCTCCGTACGCTTATGCAGCGTGCCGGATACAGTGCGGGCCGAGAGCTCGATCGGGTTTACGAGAACATCGTCCCGAAGTACTCAATGTACATTAAGCCAACAGACTTTTCGACGATACAGGAGCTGACGCGATTGGCAGTGGAGTTTGAGCGTGTAGAGCTGCAAGCCCGAGACTCAGAGCAAGCCGACAGCCGCAGACAGCTGAGAGTCGCGTCATACGCAACAAACAGCTGGCGGAATAAACAGCCGAGCGGACACGAGGGAGGAGGCAACCGCGTGGCCCCCTGGTACCCATTCAGGAACACTCCAGCAGCAGATGCTCAGGCACCGGTAAGGCGTATCAGTACCCAAGCTATACCAAGGGGTCACGACGAGTGACCAGGACCACGGCCCAACGAAGGACCATCAGGCAACGGGGAAGCCGACCGGGTGTGCTTTAACTGCGGGCAGACAGACCATTTCGCGAGTGCAGTACTCCGCAGGTGCGTTTCTGTAGGAGGTGTGGCGCAACGGGCGAAGCCAGTAGAAACTGTACATGGAGCGGAAACGAGTGGATGTCGGGAACACCAATCCACGGATTTAAAGCGACCACTGCCACCATTATGCGGAGCAACCACTACTGCTACGGTAGACTCGGGAGCCTCTGGCAGATTCATAAAGGCGGATTGCGCCAAGGAACTGGAGACGCAGGGGACCATACTGAAGAGAGATGCCAATTTTATGCTGGCAGACGAGTCTACGAAGAGGATCGGCAGGGCGCTCTTGGCAAAGGTCGAGCTAGCCGGGGTAGAAGCCGATGTGGCCTTTTTGGTGATGGACACGATGGTAGATAGGAAAATTCTAGGGTTGGACTTCCTCGGGATTGTAGGGGCCACCCTACGCTGCGGAGGAACGGAAATTGTACTGGGCACAAACCACGACGCGAAATCTACGCCGACTGCGAGGTTCGTCGAGGGACCGGGAGTGTAGTTGAGAGCGATATAGCAAGACAGCACGATGTGGTGATGGATCAGGGGGAACTGGCCGATTTTGGGATCAGCGAAGAAGTGGAAGAGGACGGCAACGCGACAGACGAGGATACTCTGGAGCCGAAGTTGCGCGAATTTCTACGCACAAAGCTGCCTTTGTTCGACGGGCTGAAAGGAGTGACCCACATAGCCGAGCGCTGCAGAGGTACTACTCTAAAAATCCGGCAATGAGCAGGTGATAGACGAGTAAGTGGACGAGTTGCTTCAGTCTGGAGCGGTGGAACCCTCACGAAGTCCGCACAGCGCGCCGATAGTGTTGGTATGTGCATTGACTACCGTCAACTCAACGCCTACTCAGTGCCGGACGCGTACCCTGTTCCCCGTATCAACAACATCCTCGAGAAGCTGAACACGCAAGATTCATCTCGACACTGGACTCCAGTGGTACGTAGTGCCGTTCGGCTTACACTCGGCAAGCGCAACATTCCAAAGGGAGTTGGACTCGGTAATCGGATTGGAACTGGAACCACACGCGTTCGCGTACCTAGACGACATCATAATGTCAGCACGAGCAATATGTGGAGCACCTGCGAGTGGTGTGCCGATGGCGAGAGCGGCGAATCTGCGACTCACCAAAGACGTTCTGCTTAAGGAAAGGCTGGTTTACTTAGGTCACGTGGTCAGCGCAGACGCGATAAAGACGGACCTGGCGAAGGTAGCTGCTATCGAGCAGATGAAGGCCCTACGAACATTAAGGAACTGCGTCAATACTTGGGGATGGCGTCATGCTATCGGAGGTTCGTACTGAACATCGCGGCGGTCGTGCAACCCATGACGGTACTGCTAAAGAAGGGCGTTAAATGAAACTGGGATAGCGAATGCCAGAAATCGTTCGTTAGGCTAAAGACGAATCTGACGTCCGCTCCGGTGCTAGCGTGCCCAGATTTTAACAGGAAATTTGTGCTACAGACCGACGCTAGCGACCATGGACTCGGCGCAGTGCTAACACTGACATTGCGTGAACGGGAAAGAGTGATAGCGTACACCAGCTTACCAGGTCAGAAGAAAACTACTCAGCTACCGAAGGGGAGTGCCGTGCGGAAGCTAAGGTGCTACTTGGAAGGGTATCACTTCGACGTGATACCCGCCCACCAAGCCCTGATGTGGTTGAATTCAATCGAGAGCCCGTCAGGCAGGATCGGTCGATGAGCACTGGAGTTACAGCAGTTCAAATTCGATGTACATTATCGGAAGGAAAAGCTCAATGTCGTGGCTGACGCGCTATCACGCCAACCAGTGGAGGTTTAACAACAGGCATATCAAGAAGAGGAGCGGTGTAAGTGGATCAGCAGGCCGAGGGAACGGATCAGACAGGACCCTTCAAGATTCACAGACTACAAGGACGGAAACGGGCTGCTGTATCGGCTGCTGGGGCATCAAGCCGATGACGAGGACTATGTACTTTGGAAGTTGTGCGTTACAACGGCACAGAGGAAGCGAGTACTCCAGGAGTGCCCCGATGATCGTACTGCAGGCCATCAAGGCCTGAAGAAGACGATCGCACGTGGTATTGGCTAGGAATGCTTAGGGACGCGGCGGGATACGTCAAGTGCTGCGCGGTGTGTCAAAAGTTCAAGACAGAGGAGCGGAGGACGGCCGGGCAAATGTTAACGAGACTGGTGAGCAAGCTGTTCAACGTGGTTTGTGCAGACTTCTTGGGAACACTGCCTCGATCTAAGCAGAGGAACACCATGTTCTTGGTATTCCACGATGCGTTCTCTAAGTGGGTCGAGCTGGTGCCACTCAGAAAGGCGACCGCAGCGAGCCTGCAAAAGTTCCGCAGTAACATTTTGAATCGTTTCGGAGCACCTGGGTAGTTCGTATGCGATAACGGCGTCCTGTTCACCAGTAAGGACTTCAAGTCGTACATAGCATCAGTCGGGGTGGAGGTGCAGCTCAGCGCTCCATAGTACCTGCAACAGAATCCCACCAAGCGAACAAACCAGACAGTGAAAACCATGATAGCCCAGCTCATAGAGGAACGACAGGACGAATGGGACGCGTTGTTACCGGAAATATCCCTTGCAGTGATCTCGAGCATAGCCGACTCCACAGGACTCTCGCCTGCGTTCTTGTTTCAAGGCAGAGAACCCCGGTTCCCCGCAGTATTCTATGACAAGGTCACCAAAGGTGCTGCAGGCTTTAGGAGATTTTCGAGATAGTCCGAGGCAACCTGCAGAAAGCATCATTCGACCAAGGCCGTCATTAAAACCTAACACGACGGGAGTGGAGACCTAAGGTGCGGGATGAAGGGCTGCTGAAACAGCTTACCTCTCCAACGCGGCAGACAGCTTTACGGCTAAGTTGGCACCGAAGAACGCCGGTCCATATACAGTGATCGGCTTCGTATCTCCCAACATAGTGCGTCTGGCAAGGAAAGGGGAAACGAAACGGAAAACGGCAAGTATAGCAAGGTAAGGCCGGCCTAAAACCCAGCTTTCATCAAGTTTAATATAAGGTAGAATATAAGTTTATATAGCGCACGGAGCGCAGTAGAATATAAGTTAATGTAAGAGCGCACGAAGCGCCAATGAAAGGCAAAATAGAGTACTCAGTGGCAAGCAAATCGGTTAAATTAGAGACTAAGAATACTCAATAAAGATTGTTAAAACTGTAAACCGCCACCTTCGAGTTCTTTCTTTGCCAACTCCATGCCCTTAGCTCCACGGGTAGAGCATCTTTACAAGTATTCTTGTAGAGTGAATCCTGGCTAGACTGAGATCATACCCACTAGCCACAATTGCCCCTTTACAACAATTTTAGTTATAGGTTAACATTATAAACAGGCAACGCCCTTACCTCTAGTTTACTTACTCAAAGACCGCCAAAGGAAGAATGGCTAGCTCAGTTGCATAGGAACAGTCGCAATAAACACAAGCAAACCAAAGAGCGATTTTAGGCTTTCATTTTCCAGTTTAAACGTGAGAAATTGGTCATTTGAGTAGGCCACGACTTCAATGTTTATACAATTTTACCGGCCGAGAAAGCGGCGAACCCCTGGTTTTTTTTTAGTGTTTTTAAGGGACAAGTTTAATTCGTATTTCTTTCGAAAGTTACAAACTGCTTAACGTAGTGTTATTATTGTGGTACTGACTTGGTATAAATCAGCTGACATAAAATAAGGTCAATAGTACCTCAATAATAACATTACTTTAACCGAAAATAAACATGTTTACCCTGATTATGAGATATTCCGTCCATTTATTTATCTCATGTCTAGTCGCCTTTGATATGTGTAATGGTTTTGACTTTCAATCAATAGATTTTTGGACGGCAGGGTAGATAGACGGACATAGCTGGATCGACTCTGAAATAAATATAGTATATATACTTTATGTGGTTGGGTCACAAATGATTGGAAAGGCATCAAATGGAACACTTATTTTGAAAGACGCAATTTCACGAGGCGTAACAAAATTAAATTTAGTGCAGGATACACTAGCGGACGACTTGCTAGCAAAATACGCCATAATGGAATCACAAGTTGTGTCTGAGGATAATCTAGACACAAAAATTTGCTTTCGAGGGGCTACAACCGACAGCATAGGGGCTGGTGTAGTTGCCAGTGCAACATTATCGCCACTATCGGCTGTAGCAGATTTACTTAGGGGTCTACGTTTCCTACTAGAAAGTAACTTTGGGGACGACACTAAGTTACGGACGGGATCTAAGATAGGCGAGATAGTCACCGCATCAGGCGACGGCGCAGGAGAAATAACAGAACACAGATTGCCTGGAGATGGCGATAATGAAAGTATGGGCGAAACATCCAGATGACGTGAAGTCACCGGTGATGTTAAAGACGATAGGACAGAATAAACTGAATAGGGCACATTTAACAACAAAGGTTGAGGATTTGGTGCGGACTCAAATTTATATTGGCAAAGCAACTTGAGTCAAAATCACTCAAGAGATGCATCATACATTTTTGAAAAGTTAAATTGCATGGTGAAGCAAGATGGACATGACCATCTCGAGCCACCGCAATCTTTTTTGAACTTGTATTAAGTTTTAAGAACTTTTCAAAATCGCGAGTATTAATACCAGCATACTTAAGGTGCAAAATATTCTAGCAAAGCCAGCAATGGACAAATTGCTGTTGGGGCGACTCATTAACGAGCTTGCAGCCTATCTTGCAGCACGACATAGCAATTAAAACTTGACGAGGTGCACTCAAAAATATATAGAGTAAGTGAAATACAATCAAGTTGCACTCAAAAGTAGCGAAAAATTAAAAAAGCTTGAAAGAGCAAAGCACTAACAAACAACACAGCAATAAAGCAACAAAAGCCAAACATTACAGAGCATCCTCCATGTGGTATTTACTGGTCTCACTTTTTTCCGTGCTTTTTGGGGTAATCTGAAGTGTATTTTATTTTTGGACCCATGATACTCAAAATTTACTTTCTTCAGTCCACAAAATCTAGTCCTTAAAAGATTGAGCCTTGTGAAGAAATGATTTGGCAAATGCTAAGCGATCAATCTTTTTTTTTGGCGAAATTAAAAGTATCGGGTGGGCTGTTTGATATATTCCTCTCTAAAAGCTATAAATAGCCACTCTCTCTTGAAAGTAAAGAAGATACCGTTACTTCTACGAGTAAAGAGTGAGACTCGATGCTTGGAGCTTTGTCAAAATATTTTTGGGAACCATTGTATAGGTAAATAAAAAATCTACTAAGTCCAGTATATGATATGATCTGATCTTTTTAAGCGTCTTAGGTCACTACTATTATCTAAGAGGTCTACGTGCTATGTAACTCTTAGCTCGGTTGGTGATCTCATATTTAACAAAGGGCATATTTAAATCTTTGTGTACTATATGTCAAAGTTGCTCATATACCAAGGAGCACTTGTGATGTTCTTTAGGGCATAAATTGTTACCTCTGTAAGATTTATATGTTGTAATGGCTTTCTGTTCCCCAGAGTTGCATAGCATATGTCCATACAGGCTTAAGACGAACCTTATTCATCAGATCATGTTGCGAACATGGTCATAGTAGCCAGAACACTTTTGTAGTGTTTGTTCTGAGCTGCGTTTGCTTAGATATTCTGTGGGCCTTCCATGTGAGTCTTCAGTCCATGTGCACTCCGAGGTACATCATAGTATCGCTAGTTGGTATCGCCGTGCCGTTTAGTGTTACTGGCCGGCAGTTTCTTTTCCTTAGGGAAAATGTCACTTTGTCATTTGTAATCGTGTTACCGATTCGATGATGTATCATGTTACATAGGTAAATGTTGATGAGTATAATGGAATGTTGGAGTCGATCGGATGACGAATATCAATATTATTTTTACTAAAATTTCGCGTGTAAGGATAAGGGATAGGGAAAATGGGGAGCCCTTTTAGTTGAGCTGTAGCGGTAGGCTGCTATTAACGCCTCGTATCCCTACCCAACCTCTGCTATTATAACTGAATAATTCCTTACACAACTTAAGCTGTTCTACACACTACACACCATTATGATTACCGAATAAAAGTTTTTTTAGTAACGATACATTATAAAAGTTGTTAATAACACTAAATTTATCCCTATACTAACATTATTTCAAAAAAAAAATTTGGTTTTGTTTTATTCATTAAACATTAATATTGTTCTCCATTACTTTACTTTAAAACAAAACGCTTTTGAACTACACAAAACTAAAACTGTGCAGACTTGTGTAAAGAAATTGCAATAATGCAAAAACAAATGCATTAGCTTAATCAAGAAAAAATAATTGCGGTAGGTGCATATAAAATTGCCTGACGGCATATCGCAAACTAAGTGACTATTCTTGGCGTCGCCTTAGCTCGTGATACACAACCAGACCAGACTATAAATTAAGAGAATAACGATATTTTAAGAGAGTTGACAGACTTACTGTTTTTATTTTGTTCGGGTCCATCGACGAAATATCTTTCGGAAAGCTCCACGAATCAGTTATCGAAAATAAAGGGAAATAAAGGGTCGTTTTACATGGGAACAACCGCTTGTTAGCACCGTATTCCTCTGTCTTTCTTTGCACTTCACTTTAGTTAACTATTAGTATCATAATTAAAAACAAAAAGAATAGGACAAAGCAAATACTAACTTAATTAATTTTAAATATTTTTTCCATTTAGATTATTATTATTATTTATTTTTTTGTTTAAATTTTCATTGTTCGGTAAAGAGAAAAATACTAGTTCTATACTATACTATAGGGATAACCAAAATGGGACGAGGTTAAGCAAAATAAAAATGTAAAACGAAGCATAGAGATCAGAACTTTCAAATGCTCCGCCGCTCTATACGTTTGTCCACGACAAACATATTAACAATCGTCCCAAGGTTTATATGTCTATCGCTTACTTTCTAAACTTTTCTTTTGCCTCGATAGCAATGATTTGCTCTATAGGTAGAGCTTATCCTTCCTAAATGTATAAAGATAAAACAAAAAAAATACAAAATATCTGTTAAAATGTATTAATGTATAATTCTTTTATATTTTTAATACCTTTTAAAACAATAATTTAATTTTTTATGTTACCTACTACTAGTTTCGGCCCTTCGAGTCTACTCCCACAATCAAAACGACAACTGGAAAGACAAAAAGCGTTGCCGCCTTTCAGGCCGTTTCAAGAATAGCTGTCTGCCCTTTGCGCCATTACAATGACCCTGCTCAATTGTGCCATTACTTTTTGTAAGCCCAAGCTGGTGTTCAAATATGATGTTATGATCGTGCAGCACTGGTAACATTCTTCTTAATGTATATTCTCAAATACCTTAGAGAAAGTATCCAGCAAACTTATGGTATCGGTATGAAGATGTGAAACTTTCCAGTTTATTTCTTCTTAGTATCAATATAACCTCCCTGATAAGGGAAGTTATCCAGTCTGAGCAAGGCGTTGTATATATTATATAAGTCATGTTCTTAAACATTAAGGAATAAGACTTCTAAACGTGTGCCCATCAATTTTATCGTACCCCGGGGATTTTTTGGCTTTATGCATTTTATTTCCGGTTGCACCTCTGCGATAATAGTCTGGCTTATAGGCAAGCTCATCTGGAATGGTGCGTCTAAAATTTTTTTACCTCGCCTACTATTGCAGCATCATAATCTGTGTTTGGGTGGAAAGTTGAGTGCAAGTGCTGCACAAAGCTTCAGCTTTCTCCTCGTTACCCTTAAATCGTTGATTTCGTATTTCTTTTCGTGGGTCGCTCCTGTTGCGTGCAAGAGGCTGTGGTCTGGATCGTTAGAAAGAAAATTTTTGAGGTTGATCAAATTATTTTTTTATTTTGTTTTATAATTTTTGGTTTTTTATTTTTATAGCCAATTATTACTGTTAATAGTAACTTATACTATAGTGAAATTATAAATATTCAACATAATATATACAGCTGTACATATTTAAACCTACATAAAAGGATACATGACTGAGAAAGGGACGGTTAGATGGTTCTGCTAGGTAAGTCAGTTGGGGGATCTCTCAGGAGTCTCCTTCTTACCCTTACTCTGAAATGCCGTCTCCCTCTCAGGAGCCCTCTCCTCCTCCTACTTGGTTCGGATGATGTGCACGTTTTTCCAGGCATACAGCAGCTTGGCGGTTGATCGTATCTCCGATTCTAGGAATCTGGAGTTCATTTTCAATATCTATGTTGCGTATGTACCATGCAGCTCCAGACATCATTCGCAAAATTTGGGCTTGGATAACACATATTTTGTTGAGGTTCGACCTTGCTGCAATGAATTTCGGGCTTTGGAGTCTACTCCTACAATCAAATCAACAGCTCGATAGACAAAAAAGCGTTGCCGCCTTTCAGGCCGTTTCAAGAATTGCTTTCTGCCCGATGCGCCATTACAAATGTGAGACTTAAATTACACACCATTATTTGACACTGACATCGAAGTATCGGTATCGTTTCGTACAGTTATATGTGCAATTTCGGTCCCGGATTTTCTCAAAAATCTTTTCAAAAAGATAAGGACAAGTCCACGATAGTGGCAAAAACAGCCCTCAGTGACCTTATAAGTCACTGCAATATAAAAACTTAAGTGAAAGTGGATAGTTTTAACCTGCTTATCCAAGTGAAAACTTTTGCAAATTGGGTGCTCCGCTGCCCATCAGCACGTGTCGGCAAATATTCAGTGTTGCAAAGCCCAGGACTACTTGGTTGGCCTGGATATATGCATCGAGTAGCTACTCACTGCTACTCGATAACTTGGTTCTAGCCTCGACTAGGACCTTGTTCTGGTGCATACTTCCAGGCGTTTGACCATTATGTCAAACAAAGATGCTCTTGGTCCGGCATTCCTCGCTGCTGCGTTCGAGCCGTCAACTGGCGCCTTGACTAGTAGTAATGTTGTAGCTATGGCTAGTAGTACAATTACTACTAGCACTATCACGTTCTCCAACGGAAGTGGACAACCCTGTTACTCATTAGCTATGAGTACAGCTGGTAGCATTTGTTCCACCCCGGTTTTTCAACCTAATGGCTCCAGCTCCCCTTGCGAGCAAAGTGTTGCCATCAAATCACCTGGACTATCACCTATTGTAAACCGACCTCTCCCACCCAATAACAGTGAGATGAAAATGCCCGTCTATGAGCCTCCCACAGTGGTATGGCAACAAATCAAGCACAAAAAGCGCCGTGGTGCTGACTATCCCAAAAAAGTTAGCAAAAAGGGGAGACATGCGTCACCTGTAGAGAACAGATTTGCAGCTCTAGTCCAGGAACAAGAGAACGAGGATATGGAGATTATGGAGGAAAGCGACCCTCCTCCACCCAGCACTGTCCAAACAACCGCGAAAGCTACAACAAAGCCGAGACCAATAACCGTCCCTGGAGTTTCGGATATACCGGCCATGGAGGAATTCCTTGATGCACAGGTGGGAAAAGACTCATATGACCTGAAAATGACCCAAAACGGTCTTCTCAGAATATTTGCCAAAGATTCGGACACTCATAGGAAAATAACAAGAGGTCTATCTGAAAAAAGAATTGAATATACCCACTTTTGCCTCCATGAGGACAAATCATTTGAAGTGGTGGTGCATAATTTAGCTGCACCTACACCTAAGAATCAAATTGAACATGCATTTACGGAATTGAACCACAATGTACGACACATGTCCAACCCCAAATCCCGTGTCCCACAAACAAACGTTTCGGACGGAAAATCTGATCCCGCTCCTGGGCAACATGTATGGTTCGTTGACCTTGAAAGAGCGGAGAACAACCAGGAGGCCTTGCGTATAATCAAGGTAGGCAGGCAGCGGGTAAAGGTGCAGATAGCAGATAGAAAATGTTACCGTCCGGCAGTGCTACAGATGTTTTGAGTTCGGTCACACTCGGAACTACTGTACAAGAAAACCAAAGTGTGAGAGGTGCGGTTTGGATCATTGGACTGGCTCTAATGACTGTTAGGCTCGCACTGAGGTTGATTTACGTTGCTCCAACTGCGGAAGGAGACACATGGAGACAACAAATGATAGCTGGTCTCCAGGCTACCATTAATGATCTGCGTGATGAAATCCGGGAGCTTCGAGGCTTTAAGCAACACCAGAAATCAAAATGATGACCAACGCACTTCGCCTCGGAACATGGAACGCTCGCAGCATAATTCCAAATGCTAACGAGCTAAAACTCTTTCTTAACAAGCATAACATTGACGTAATGCTTGTTTCGGACGTTTTTATACACTGGCGCCTACTTCAGCATTGATGGATACGCCTGCTACCGTGCAGACCATCCTGGAGGCCGGCCTAGAGGTGGCTCTTGTGTATTAGTTAAGCGAGCAATAATACACCATAACCACAACACACAGTGTCTAATAACCTCATTCAACTATCCTCTATAATGGTAAGCACTGGTCTTGGTAAAATACTAGTTGGAGCGGTATACCTTCCCCCATCCATTCCCTGGATATCTTCTGCTTTCGAGGACCTATTCGGCCAACTTGGAGGAAAATTCATAATTGGTGGTGATTTTAATGCTAAACATCGCAGCTGGGGCAACTTAAGAGCGGACTCTAGGGGTACAGCATTACATCAGGCGATTACCTCTGGAGCCATTGAGGTTTTGGCTACTGGGAAGCCGACCTAATATCCCTATAGCTGTACTAGTACATCTTCCTGCCTAGACATGTTCCTCCATAAAGGCCTACGAAACCACAGGATAACTGTTCATGAAGAATATGACCTGTAGTCGGACCATCTCCCGATCCTGGCCACATTGCACCTGAGACCCGAGCTAACGCCCAGAAGAAAAAGAATCCTCCCCATGGCGCAGAGATCCGAAGGTTCCAGGATGAGCTAAACTTCTCTATACACCTCAACACCGAGTTGCACACCGTTGAGGATGTAGACGATGCGGTATCTGCACTTGCGGATAAAATTAAATCAGCTGCCTCTATTGCCACACCGATCAACTCTCGCAAACCTGTTCGTGGGACTTTGACGCTCCCGCCCGAAGCAACAGGGTTATTTGAATTGAAGAAGCGGCTAAGGAAGGAGTTCGTAAGAACAAGAGACCCTGCCATATACAGGATCTATCGGAGGATTTCTAACAGGGTACGAAAAGTCCTGGCTACTATCAAAAGAGAATCCACCGATAGGTTCTTGGAGGAAGCCACACCTCATGAGGATTCCAAATTTGCCCTGTGGAGGCTGACTAGACGGTTCAAACGGCAATCTACGCCCAGTTTCCCGGTTAAATGTCCAGATGGATCATGGGCCACACACCCCCTAGAACGTGCGGAAGCCTTTGCCCACAATCTTGAGGAGAGATTCCAGCCATTTACCACAGCGTCGGCTAGCCGTAATCAGCAGGTACAGAACTCTCTGATTGCTCCACTTCAATTGGCACTACCCGTCTCACCCATTACCTCTGAGGAGTTAAAGAGTGAGATCAAAGCCCTCAAGAACAACAAGGCACCTGGAGAGGACGAGCTGGACAACAGGACAATCAAACTTCTTCCGCATAAGGCAATATTGTTCCTGCTTCTCATCCTAAATACTACCCTCAGGCTGAGCTATTTTCCTAAGGCATGGAAAAGTGCGAACATTATTATGATTCACAAACCCGGCAAACCTCCTGAGCAACTTGAGTCTTACAGGCCAATTAGCCTCTTACCAGCATTTGGCAAACTGTTGGAAAGATGCAATCTGCGTAGGATCCTTGCAACCCCAGCTGCAAGAAGAAGCATTCCGAAGTTTCAGTTTGGATTTCGGCTGCGCCATGGTACCCCCGAGCAACTCCACAGAACTGTTAACTTTATACTTGAAGGCTTTCACGCCAAAGAGTACGTTGTTGCAGCTTTCTTAGACATCCAACAGGCATTTGACCGTGTCTGGCACGCTGGCCTGCTCTCGAAAATCAAGGAAACGCTAAATCCTCAGGTCTTCCTGATTGTAAAATCATTCCTTGAGGATGGGACTTTCAGGGTTGTCCAAGATGGTCTGGCTTCTCAGGAACGGAGGATTCGAGCTGGAGTACCACAGGGTAGTGTGCTTGGCCCAACGTTATACAGCCTATTTACCAGCGATATGCCAATAACACGAAACGCCCAAATAGAAAACCCGAAGGACTTGCTGTTAGCCACATTTGCGGACGACACTGCCATTTTGGCCAGGAACCGGTGCATATATTCTGCCACGGACACGCTGCAAGAATACCTCAAAAAGTTTGAGAACTGGTCATGTAGATGGAACATCGGCGTAAACCCCGCAAAATGTGCCACTGTGACATACACCCTAAGAAAAGACACTTGTCCAGGAGTGTTTTTACATGGAGAAGTACTTCCACATAAGTCAAAACACAAGTACCTTGGTGTCACCCTGGACAAGAGGTTAACTTTTGGCCAACATGTCACGGATGTAGTTACCAGAATGCGAACCAAGTCACGGAGGATGAGCTGGCTTTTGAACTCGAGATGTAAGCTTTCTCTAAAAAACAAAGTAATAATTTACAAAACTATTTTAGCACCAATTTGGCGTTACGGGGTTCAGGTGTATGGAGTGGCAGCCAAAACGCACCTGAATAAAATGCGAGTATTACAGGCCAAGTTCCTAAGGCACATCACTGGAGCCGAATGGTTCATCCGCACCAGTGATATTGAGCGTGAATGTGGAGTTCCCATGATAGGGGACGCAATCAACAAGCAGGCTGCTCGGTATCTGGACAAAGTTGCTTGCCACCCTAACAATCTAGCCAGGAAGCTCCTCAAAGAAAGAAGCAACAGAAGCCGAGCACGAAGACGTCTCCTCCGAACCCACCCAATTGATATTCCTTTCCGTAGGATATAAAACATCAATATCAAAGCAAATTGAAAACCTTAGCAACTACTAATACACATACACATACACGCATTACCCAAATATCTTTAAGCTATCTAATAAAATCCTTTTAGATAGCTACTCAAACTAATAAATTAGCTTATGTAAATAGATTTTATTATACATTATATTTAACTCTCACTACATCATAAGTTGCTAAATGGTAACAGAAATATGTATATATTAGGATTAAGGTTACTAATAAAACACAAAAAAATATGAAAAAAAAAAAAAATTATTTGACACTTCGGTTTTTAGCACTCCGAAACAGTGAAATAAAAATGTTCTTAAAATGTAAGAATCGCATTTCCTGTGATTTTCTTAACCGGTTTCAGTAAAGGGAATTTTTGTGAAATTATCCAATATAATAAAAATACCAATATTTCCAGTTTTAGATCTGGGATACGGACCAAGGAAATCTATATACAGCTTTTGGAAGAAACGCTGAGACTCTCCGGCCACCAAATGGAGATATTAGAATTTGATTTGGCTGCTTAGTTGATTTTCAATTTCAAATTTCACACTGATTTTCATATTCTTTAACATCGATTACCAATTGGGGCTAATTATAATATCTCCTTAATCTTTCTAGTGTTTCGTTAATCCCACAGTGAGATACTAAATGGTCACCGTGTGCTAGTTTTAAAGCTGTAGAAATAAGCTCTTTTGGTAACCATAGCTTCCATACTGTATCATCGCTAACTTTGCTATCAGAGGCATGTTCCATACGACAATACATATATTTGCCTACAACAAATCATGTCCAAAAATTACAGAAACAAGAGTTTTCTTCTCGCGTCTATATCGCTTTTAATAAAGTATTCTTCGTATTCAAAATCGAAAACGCCTTCTACTTAAGGGCTTAAACGTTTTTGGTTAATTTGTATGTGAACTAGAATGTTGTACATCCGGTATATTGTCGTATTCGGTAAAGTTTGATTTGTGACTTGAACATCTTCATCTAATTCGTGTTTGTCGCTTTGGAAGTAAATTGTTTGCTTGTACCTGTGGACGGTACACGGCCTAGGTAGTCTTTTGAATTGCTATAATTTGTACAAGATGGCTAATAAGAATTTTCTTGACCAGAACCATAACAGAAAATTGTCCGGTCTAATTCGAAATCCTGGTAAAGGTTTCCTGCTCTTTTGCAATTTCAGCAAATTAAACTAATTCAAGACATGTCAACTTCTCTAATAGTCACAGCTTGAGGCTCTGGCTCCTAATCCATCTGCACCTTCTATAGTATGCACTAACCGACGAGGAGCTGGCCGAGGAATCTGTTCTCGAATCTTTGAGACTGATTGCATAAAGCCCTCTCGTCTCCGAACAAGATGCCGAAGTTAAGCAATTGAGTCTATATGCTCGTAAACTCATGCTGCATTTGTGGCAATAGATTAGATCGCAATGATTCTAACAACGACAAATTTGGTAAAGGTCTCGACAGTTGATCTGCTAATTTCACCGCAGATTCATAAAAGTCATCAAATGACTCACCTTCTTTCTGTTTACAGCAATCAATTACCGCACGAATGTCGATGTCTGTCCGTTCTTCTGTAAATTGAAAACGCAGCGCTCTACATAAGTCTGAACAAACTATATAAGAAACACTTCTATGATACCGCCAGAACCAATCGTTCGCGCACCTTTAAACAAATGCCTACCATGCCTTGTTGTAAGAGCCTCCACCCGATATATAAAGTCCGTCACCATCATACCTGATCGACCCGAAAACCTAATCTTCCAATTACTTATAATATGACTAAGTCGATCTGGACACAAGTCATCTTATTCTACTGAACTTCTACACCTAGGTTCAATTATTGGTTGAGAAACTTCAGCTGAAGGCAAAACTGGATGCTGTCTAGACATCTCAACATTGTTAATTTGCGCTGTGAAAGCAGACAACAAGTTTCAAAACCCTGATTCTATAGCTTGCAAGCTCAATCAAACTACATCTTCGTACGTTTGTCCACGACATAGAAGCTTAAATTTTTTTTGTATGGGTCGATGAAATAGCCAGACCTGATAAGTCATCAAGCCGAAACACTTGATTTACTTTTTCCCTTTTTTTGTTTCCCTTGTTTAGGGTCAACTGGATTCGTTTACCTAAGTCCAGATTTTAGGCTTTTTAGCAGGCAAACATGTCCACGTTTTTCAGCTCTCAGACGAGAAAGTTGGGCACATTGTTTTTTAAACTGATAAATACGCACCGTATCTGATCCAAAAAAAAAATATAGATCAGAGGACACACTTTATATTAACCCTAATAAAAAAAATGAAAATTAACCTTAATATACGGCACTTAAACCAATTTGTTGTCATCCAGGAACTTTTCTGTATATAAAAACTTAAACTATACCAATTAAAACAAATTTGTCCCGTTCTTAACAATATTTATTGCAAATCCGTCTTTTCCTTGACTGTTGCAACAGGAAAGAAAGTGCCCAGCTCATCCACTACCTTGGTACCCCTTTCCCAGCATCTTGCTGGAATCAAAAGTTCATGTCATTGCCTTTAACACTTACTTTCTTAACTTTTATTTTGCCTCGATAGCAATGATTTGCCCTATATTAAAAAGAGAAGCCACAGACACCTTCCTGGAAAATGCTACGCCTAATGAAAGCTCAAAGTTTGCGCTCTGGAAACTTACGAGAAGATTCAAGAGGCAAGTTGCACCAAAGTTTCCAGCTCGCAAGCCTGACGGATCTTGAGCAAGATCCCCCCAGGACAGCGCTGAATCTTTCGCAACAAACCTGGAGAATAGATTCCAGCCCTTTGAGACAGCGTCGCCAAGAAGAGAATAGCTTGTTGCTGAAAAATTAGAGACTTCCCTGCAGATGGCTCTTCCTGTAGCCCCAATCAGTCTTACGGAAGTCGAAAAGGAAGTCAAAGCACTTCGTATTAACAAAACTTCAGGCGAGGACCAGTTTGATAATCGGTCTATCAAACTACTCCCTCACAGAGCCTTGCTATTCCTAGTGTTGATCTTCAATTCAGCTCTTCGACTTGGTCACTTCCCAGGTGCCTGGAAGAAGGCCAACATTATCATGCTGCACAAAAGTGGGAAACCAGCCGATGAGCTGGACACTTATCGTCCTATAAGCCTCCTGCCAGCACTTGGAAAAATTCTGGAGAGGTGCATCTTGAGAAGGATTCTAGAGACCATGGCGGTCAAAAAGACAATCCCAAAGTTCCAGTTCTAGGCTCAGAAACGGTACGCCTGAGCAACTGCACTGAGTTGTAAATTTTGCACTCGATGGATTCCATCGAAAGAAGTAGGTCGTTGGAGCGTTTCTGGATATCCAGCAGGCATTTGACAGAGTGTGGCATGCAGGGCTCACAAAATTAAAGAAAGCCTCAAACCACAGCTCTACTTAATAATCAAAAAACTCCTTCACGACCGCTCCTTCAAAGTAATCCAGGACGGCGTGTCTTCTGGAGCAAAGCGAGTCAGACCTGGTGTACCCCAAGGTAGCATGTTAGAACCTTACAGCTTATACACGCATGACATGCCGTCGGGTGACAAATTGCCAATCTTGGACTCCAACAACATACTAATTGCCACCTTTGCAGATGACACTGCAGTTCTCGCCGGGGACAAATGTGTCTATACTGTCACAGACCTTCTGCAGATGTATCTGAAAAGCTTTGAAAACTGGACCTGTAGATGGAACATAGGCATAAATCCCGAAAAGTGTGTATCAGTCACCTACACTTTTAGAAAAGGCACCTCTCCTGAGGTATACTTATATGGTGAGCTGCTAGCTCAGAAAGATACTCACAAATACCTTGGAGTCACCCTAGATAAACACCTGACTTTCCAGCTGGTCCCCTTAAGACAAAAGCAAACAGCATGGCTTGGCTGCTTAATCCTCTATAAAAATTTGCTCCATATATGGAGCTAATCCTACCTCAATGTATAAAGATAAAACAAAAAAATTATTAAGGTATAATTCTATTATGTTTTTTTTTTTTAATTATTAATACCTTTTTAAGCAATAATTTAATTTTTTTTCATGTTACCTACGACTTGTTTCGGTCTTTCGAGTCAACTTCTTTTTTTCTTTTTTATTAAAAATGTGTATTTAATTATTTAACAAGTGTTCTGCTACCTTAGTGGAAGCTTAATCAAGTTTTACATGGGAAAGTAAATATAAGGAAAGGGAAAAGGCTTACAAATGGATCACGAAAGTGAGACTTACATATACTAATATTTACATATATTTACATTATTATTACATACGCATTTCTTTCACATTTTTACATCTATTTTTTATTTAAGAAAGAGATCTTTCTGAAAGATCTATTGGTTGAAACCTTTTTAATCTTCTCTTCCTTGGTCTTACAGTTAGACGCCTAGCAAGAACATTTGGATGGGCACCAAGGCGTTGCGTGTATCTTTCAGCACAGGACTGCATAACATCTCCAACTTTTGGGATGTTTAAGTCTCTTTCAATGTCCTTGTTTCGCATATACCAAGGAGCGTTGCATATTTTTCAAAAGATTTTGGCTTGGCCAATACGAATTTTTTTATATTTGTTTTATCAGCAATTCCATAGATTGGTAACGCATATTTTCAAATGGGGCTTAGTATCATTTTATATATTGCCACCTTGCTATACAAGGATAACTTGTTTTTAGGGGTTAGAAGCCACGCCATTTTACCAGCTTTTCCCTATACTGATCGCTGGACCATTGTAGTGTGAGCCTTAAAATTCAGTTTTCTGTCAAGTAAGACGCCTAAATATTTGTGGGAACTCTTGTGTGATAAAGTGGAGCCCAGCATTGTAATGCCTCTGCAGGACTGAGTTCGTCTTGTGAAGGTCACGTTGGCCATTTACTGCTGTTGATACCAATATTCCATTTTTGAGCCCAATTTTCGAAGTTGCTTACATATTGTTGTAGTGCTTCTGTAGCTTCACTGATATTACTGCTCCTGGTAAGAATTGCCGTGTCATCTGCGTATGTTGCGATTAATACGTTGTCCTCACCTAGCGTTGTTATTGCTCACGCCGTAGGCATATAAACAGTAAACAGAGATTAGAGTGTAGGGCCAAGCACACTACCTTGTCGTACCCCTGCATATATTGACCGCTTCGAGGACTTTGCTCCATCAACAACAACCTTAAAGCTCCTATTCTTAAAGAAGCTGCTTATAAGCTGTGAATTTAAAATTGTTTTCAGCTTACATAGCAAACCGTCGTGCCACACTCTGTCGAACGCTTGTTGTATATCCACGAATACAGCTATTGTGTACATTTTTTCCTCCATTGCATTTAAGGCAAAGCTTGCCACACCATGGAGTTGCTCTGGGGTACCATGACCTCGCCTGAACCCAAATTGCCATGTTGGAATTCTGGACGTTACAGATTCTAGTTGCATAATTCGGTCCAAGATTACCCTTTCTGCAATCTTGCCTAGTACAGGGAGCAGATTAATCGACCTGTAGCCATCTACTTAAGAGTGCTGTTTCTCAGGCTTTGGCACCATAGTAGCAAGCGCTGTTTTCCATACAGCTGGGAAGTAGCTTGTTCTTAAAACACTGTTAAGAATAAGTACTATAAAGAGCAGCGCTTTTTTTGAGCAGGAATTTTAGAGTTCTACTGTCCAACATGTCCTCACCAGGTAATTTTTTAATATTGAGATTACTTATCTGTTGCACCACTTCTTCCAAAGTGACAGGATTCGCTGGCAAAGCCATTTGGAATGGAAGCTCCATGTGCCCAATAACCGTACTTCTCGGGTTATTGGATGATTTAGGGGCTTAAATCTTTCTTCCAGACTATTTGCGAGGATATCAGCCTTTTACTGATTGGAGAAGCACCATCCTCCCGTAGGATTTCTTATTAGAGTCTTTGGAATGCTTAACCTCTTGAAGCGACGTGTAAGTCTCCAAAGAGTGTATTTAAACGAAGCGTCTGGACCAGCACTTTCAAGCATTTTATCTATTCTGTATTGCTTCACTTACGCAAGGACTTTTTGCAGCCGATTTGATAATCTTTTGTAAATTTGATGAATACGAGGGTCTCCAGTTCTTACATTTTCTTTTCTTACTCTTCTTTTTAGTCTCCGCATTGCCTCGGCAGTTGGGGAAAGTTCCACTTGACTTAGTTGGTTAAATGTTTGTTGCCTTGATGGAGCAGCAAGAGATGCAGCCAGTTCAATATTCATCATAAATAGGGCGACTAAGTCATCTATATCCTCTGGGCCGTTAACTTCCACATTCAGGTTAATTCTTCTATCCATTTCCGCTTTAAAAGTGTCAATTTTAGAGCCAAATGGAAGAAAATATTGTCTCTTACACCTTAGAATCGGTACATGATGTAGTTCCTCCAATAAAGGAAGGTGGTATGACGAAAGCTCATACTTCATTTCGATTTTAAACTTATTTGGGTCAATTCCATTGAAGATAAAGAAGTCGAGAGCAGATGGTGTTATTCGGGTGTTACTGGAGTAAAAAGTTGGCTCACCTGTTGCCAGGATCTGGCATGTGCTACAGCTTATTGCCTCCTGAATATGTTTTCTCCGAAAGCATGCGCGTAAGTTACCCCACCATGAGTGGTTTGCGTTAAAATCACCACCTGCAATAAATCTACCGCCTAGGTTTAGAAGTAGATTCTCAAAGTCATTTTTACTCCAGGAATTGTTGGGAGGCAGATACATTGCAACAACTTTAACACTTCCACCGTTTGTCAGTACATTTACACCTGCTGCTTGTATCTTTATATTTGAGATGGGTTCATTTTGCGTGTGGGCAATGCTGGATCTCATAAAGACTGCCGAACCACTTTTTGCGGTGCCACTGGGGTGATTTGCGAAGTACTGGTCATATCCAGGAAGATATATATTTAACCCAGGGCGCATATCAGTTTCAGTTATCAGCATAATGTCTAATTCGTTAGCGTTAAGAAAAAGTCGAAGCTTTTTAAAGTTCTTGACTAGTCCTCGCGCGTTCCATAATCCGATTTTGACAAAATTTTGTTAACCAAGTCACGAAATGCTTTGTTTGATTCTATGTTCTCCTGGATTAACTTAAACATTTGGTCCATTCTGCAGTTCAGGTCATGGATCGCTTTTTCGATGACATTAAATATTTTATGAAAGTGCTGATCTTCCTCAATCACACAGCATGAATCCTGAAAAGTAGACCCTCTTTCAAATTTTTCGCTGTTTGGTCTTACTATATCAGCGTAGGAGAAGCCAGTTTTGACTGTAGCATTCGAAAAGAACTGGGCCTTGCTTGCGTTGACTACCTGATTTCTTTTGGAACTAATTAGGAGTCCATTTCTAGGCAATTTTGCAGCTGGTTTTAACTGACATATGGTCAGCACAACAATTTGCACATATGGGGCTTGAATCGGAGCCCAGGTTGCATACCATTGAGTCAGTTCGATGGTTTCCTGTACATTTACCACATACAGGCTTTTTAAGGCAATAATTGCGCGTATGTCCAAAGTCCTGGCAGTTAAAACACTGAACAAGCTCTTTGCTGGATTAAGCTTTCATTATTGTGACTCTATGATTTCCAACATGTGTAATTTTAAATGCTTCTAGAAAATTCGGAGATTTTTGTTTTGTATTGTTTTATAATTAATAATTTCTTCGCTGTCGTCTTCGCTAAGTGGAATGTTGCGCCAATTCGGTTTCCTGGCGCAGTATATGTTCAGAACCGTAAATCCATTATCAGAAAAGGATGAACATCTCTTATCTCCAGCCTAAATCGAGCATTTTCCCTCAACTGGTGATGCCAGAACTCACAGTTTTTTGAGTATGTCGATTATAGCTCGGAACGAGTTCGAGTCTTTTGCGTAAATTCGTGACACTCCGAATTTTGATGTTCGAATATCGTACGAGTCAACTCCTTTTTTTTTTTTTTTAAATGTGTATTTTATTATTTAACAAGTGTTCTGCTACCTTAGTGGAAGCTTAATCAATTTGTACATGGGAAAGTAAAGATCAGGAAAGGGAAAAGGCTTACAAATGGATCACGGAAATGAGACTTACACATACTAATATTTACATATATTTACATTATTATTACATATGCATTTTTTTTTCACATTTTTACATCTATTTTATATTTAAGAAAGAGATCTTTCTGAAAGATCTATTGGGTGAAACCATGCTGTTTGCTTTTGTCTTAAGGCGACCAGCTATTTCTATGATGTGGATCTGGAAAGTCAGCCGTTTATCTAGGGTGACTTCATGGTAATTCTGATCATCCTTTTGGGCTAGGAGCTTACCATGTAAGTATACCCCAGGAGCCTTTTCTAAGAGTGTAGGTGACTGATACGCAGTTTTCGGGATTTATGCCAATGTTCCATCTACAGGCCCAGTTTTCAACGCTTTTCAGATACGTCTGCAGAAGGTCTGTGGCAGTATAGACACATTTGTCCCTGACAAGAACTGCATTGCCATCTGAAAAGTTGGCAATTGCTCTAAATGTAAGGTTATGTCATTCTATAGAAGTACGCCACACACATTTAATTACATGTTCGACCGGGTTAGACTGTGTCACCGATTTGGGAATTCTTCTCGATTACAGATTAAAATTTGACAAACATATTGCGCTTACAGTCAACAAGGCGACTAAATCTCTTGGATTTATCAAACGATGGTCTAATGAATTTGACGACCCTTATACGACTAAGCTGCTATATACTTCTCTTGTTCGGCCTATTCTGGAAAACGGATCTTGTGTGTGGTCTCCTCAATATTCGGTACACCAAGACAGAATTGAGTCTGTTCAAAATAAGTTTCTTCTTTTTGCTCTTCGCGGCTTTAACTGGGTTCGAGGTACCGATTTGCCTCCACACCACAGTAGATTGCAATTAATTAACCTCCCATCTCTTACTAACCGTCGCATGATGCTCGGAGTTCTATTTTTACATTTACATGTACCTTTGAGACGTATTCGTAACTTCACACCACTTTCTCTAAATATTTGTAATACTTACTATTCTCTGCATGAACCTTTTCGAGTTCTATATAACAGACTTTTTCGAGTCTTCAACTCAGAGTCGTCTTTTGATACGATTCAAAACCATATTCCTAACTTTTTAGCATGTAGTAACTAGCACTTATTTGCTTAACTAATCATAGTGATCTGATTTGGTTTTTCTGGTTTTTCCCAATCCTCGCAACAAATGTTGGAACATTTAATATTCTCTTTTTCAACACCCCAGATATTAACTTTAATTCAAATAAATATTTTAAATAAATATTTTATTTGAATTTTAAATTATATTATTTCAGTTTTAATTTATATTAAAAATTTTAATGTTACTTTCAAATTTTGTTCTACTGTTGATAGTTTACATTAAATAAGTAAATAAATAAACATTAGGAATAGCAAGGCTCTGTGAAGGAGTAGTTTGACAGAGCGATTATCAAACTGGTTTTCCCCCTTTCCAATTCCTTAAGTCCGATTAGGGCTACAGGAAGAAACTTCGGTGCAACTTGCCTCTTGAATCTTCTCGTGAGCTTCCAGAGTGCAAGCTTTGAGTTTTCATCAGGCGTAGCATTTTGCAGGATGGTCTTTGTGGCTTCTCTTTTGAATATGGCTAGGACCTTTCTAATCCTGTTTGAGATATTTCCATACAGTCTTTTGATTGCTGGGTAAGAAGTTGTGATGAATTCACGTCTGAGGCGCTCTTAAAGCGTAAGGAGTCCTTTTGCTTCCGGAGAGACGGTGAAGTTACTGTGCGCATATCTAGAGGGAGTTGCATCAGTTGAGACCGCAATTCAAGCTGCATCTTTAGTCATTTCCATAAATGATTCGATAGCATTATCCACATCCTCCGCCGTGTTTAACTCCGTATTCAGGTCTATCACAATGTTAAGCTCATCTTGGAAAACCCTAATATACGCTGCGGCGACATTGATATCGAAGCAATCAATGGAAGGTGATCTGATGTTAGTTTGTACTCTTCCCGCACCGTGAGCAAATTGCTGGATATGTCCTTGTACATGTAGAAGTCTCTGCGTATTCCTCCAGGTTTACGGGTAGTGAGTAGGCCTACCGGTTGGTAGCAATTTAGTTGCACTGCCAGTAATTGAGTTATAAAATGCACTGCCTCTATCATTCGCCATCGTACGTCCCCAGAGTTTGTTCTTTGCGTCGAAGTCCCCCCAACGATAAATTTTTGACCAAACTGATCAATTAGTCTGGCACACTCCGGAGCAGTCCAAGGCAAGCCTGGGGAAGATACGCAGCAGCCACAGTTATTTCGCCCATATTTGTTGATAGGAATACTGGTGACAACTGAACGTGATAAGTCGTAAGGTGATAGTGAACTAATCCCTGCCTGACTACCACACATGCTCCTCCTCTTGGTTGTCCTGCAGGATGATCTGCTCGATAACAAGAGTAACCTACCATATTGAAGTAGGAATCTTTGTGTAAGAAGGTCTCAGAGATAAGCATGATGTCAATTTCATGCTTTTTCAGAAACACTTTGAAAACATTAGCATTAGGAATAATGCTACGAGCGTTCCAAGATCCAAGGCGCAGCACGGAAGCCATTATTTGTGCTGCTTCTGTGTCTTGAAACCTCTGAGTTGCTTAATCTCCTTATTTAGTTAAGGAATGACATGAGTTGGCTTCGCTTGGGAGCTCCAATTAATTGGATTGTGCTGGTACTTGATATTGGCTCGTTTCCAAATAAATAAACCCCTCCGGATGAGCAGGTGGTCGCGCAACAAGCGGTTGGAGTTGACGCTACTGAGAACGTAGCTGCCGAAGTAGTGGGAACGACTGAGGCTTCATGTACATAGTCCAGACCTTGTTGTGGAATGGCTTGTACGGCTACGTCTTCCATTGAACTTGGAGTCGAACAAATGCTGCCAGGGGTACTCATAGTTAATGAGTAGCTTGGCTGTCCACTTCCATAGGAGTAGGAATTGATGCTTATAATAGTGGTACTTGTACCCATTACTACGAAGTTACTGCTAGACGGCTCGTCTACAGCAGCTAGAAATGCCACACGAAGCTCAGGTTTGCTTGGCATATTGACCAAGCGCCTGGAAGTATGCAGTATAATAAGATTCTAGTCAAGGCTAGAATCAAGTTGTCCAGAAAGCTGTGAGTTGCTACTCGTAGCATCTACCCAGGCTTCCAACCCCGTTGTCCTTTGGGCTGTGCAACACGGTATCGTTGCAACAGCCACCACGTGCCGTTGGGCAGCGGAGCACCCAGTTTGCAGAAGTTTTCACCTAAATAGTTAAGTTAACACTATCCACTTTTACACTATGGTCACTGTAATCTTGGAATCTTCTTGGAATCTTCTATCTTGGAAGAGATTTTATTAAAAAAAACCGAGACCGAAATTTCACTGCACATACGTACGTTACGATACCGATACTAGTTTGCAGTTACTAGTATAAATAGGTTACCTCATTTTTGTTTTTTCGTATTTTTCTGTTCAATTCTTTAGCTGCTTTGTTAAACCCCGTTTTATCAACAGGACTTTACCAGGTATGCCATATTTTCCCTAGCTTTCGTTATACTGCAATTAACCTTCTTAGAACTATAGGAAGAAATGGCTTACTTAATTGTTTGTTTATTGTCTATGGCGTGAAAAGTGCTCTAGCTGTATGATTCGAGCTAGTTACTCTTTCAATTACAATGTCAATTTCATCCTTTATATCAACGATATGTCCAGGCTAATTCGATTCTCGAGCCAATTTTTAAAATCATTTATGTTGGTTTTTGGCGTTATGATTTTGTATGGGTTCGCCTCGTGATGTACCGTTCATCCACAAGCCACAAAAATTGGTGAATGGTCTGAACTCAGCTCAAAGTTTTCTTTAATTTTCTTCAATTTGTAGTTTTAATATCATATCCTTGAATATTAAAATACGATCTGTTGGTGAAGTGTATTTCCGATATAACAATGAGTTTTTATAAATAGGAATATTTCATTAGAATTATCGGAAAGCCCATTAGCGTTCCATATGCGGCTATGCGTAGATCTACTTGGTAAGTAGATTATTTATTAGCTCAGACTGTTTTACTAATAGCTTTTCAATTCTGTCTAGTCCTATATTATATTAGGGTTCAATCCTGCCAGGCAATATCGGAGCGTAGTCTGGTTGGTTTGAAGAATTATTAACGAAGTGGTTTTGTTTTTTAGGGGTTGATGTTGTAGGTTAAAAATTGGTTACATATATTGTTGTATTTCTGGTACGATTGTTGGTTGTATTCGTTTTATTTCTAGTGAGCTCCTGATAGATCCGGTAGTCTCTGTAGCTCGCGGAATGGTTCTCATGAAAGTTTGCGCAAGTTGCTAGCTGGCTTTTATCTTTAGGGAAAGTTTCAGTGGTATGTTCTAATAAGCATTTGACACACTTAAATTGTGTCTATGCAAAACATATGCAGTAGTTCCTTGATGATACGGCTTCTCATATTATTAACTCCCCCTTATTTTTGAGCATTTTTACAAGTTCCCTATACTTAAAAACTTTTTTAACCATTATACGGATCTGACCATTGCGTTGAGTCTTTTACATAAACTCATTAAGATCGATTTGATTTTTAGGATATTGAAGCATTCCTTTTATGTCGTCTACGTCAAATACAAAAATTGGGGGAGGCTTAAAGAATTTTTCATGGATGTGATCTTTTTCAGCCTCTGCTGTCGCATTGGTTCTGGCTTCTTCTGGTTTGGTGGCTTCATCTTCCATATCTACAAGTATGGCAAATTTGTTAGCGGTTTTTGATGTACTAGGTCCGAAGACTAGTGCCGTGGTTTTTCTCTGGACGTTTGGAGAATTAACATTAGCCTCTTGATAGGCTTCTTTTGCTACGCAAGATTGTTTTCTGCTGGCATTTGCAGGTTAGCTGTATATATTTTCGTAAGAAAAAAATAAACGTAAGCAAATTACTAATTTATGCTTTAATAAGATATGTTTTTTGATTTTCAAATTTTTTTTATCTTGCATTGCGGCACACATTAGTATTCTTTTGGCCATTTTCTTTTCCATTTAAAACCTATTTACTTAATTAAAATTTAAAAGTAAAATAAAAAGAAATACTGTGGGTAAGATTTTATTTCTTTTCCACTTTTCATCCGTTTCTTTTCTTTAAATACTTTTTTTTTTTGTAAATTGACTAAAAAAAAAGGATTAACAACAAAATAAAACAATTCCCTTCAACCGGGAGAATAAGTTTGTCCTGCGGGAAGATTATTCCTTCTCTGCAATTCACCGCAATATTCCGCTTATCAGCATAAATGTTCTTGATAAGAGATAGCCACATCCCTCTTCTGACTAAGGATTCAATCTCTGCCAAAAAATTGCTTGTCACAACAAATCTTCTGGACATATGTGAAGTTAAATGTGTTTAAAAGATGCGCTTAACTCGACTTACGACACAATCTACCCCTATTGCCTTATCAAAATCCCGGAAGAAGAAATACTCGTAATGAAGGAATACTCTCCACAAGATTTAAAAGTTTTTATAAATTCTCAAAATCAAATAATGGCATGGAAAAATACTCCGGAGTCAAATTTGCTTCGATGTTAATTAAAACAAACAATTTTCTATCTTCCATCCATAAAAACAAACAATCTTCCATCTTGGAAGTCCATATGACTTCACCTGAGATCTACCAGGCAAGCTATACACTGCTGGCGGAAAATCCTTTATGCACATTTCCTATGCAGTTGGTTCCAACGGAAATCTTGCTGTAGCTTCCAGCCGTACCTACCAGTTCTTTTCAATTTTTACAGCCGAAGCTATATCTACAATCTACAGCAAAAATATTTCCTAAATCTGCATTCTATAAGCCGTGAAACAAGCCTCAGGTCACTCGAATCTGCACATAATCTGTTCTGATAATAAATCCACCAGTGTAAAAAAACGCAAATATTAATGGGATCATTATCAACGAAATACGCGGTCTTATGATGGTAAACAAAGCTATCAAACTTTTGTGTATTCCGAGACATGTCGGCATTTCGGCACTTAAGGCAACGAAGCGGTCCACAACTCTGGTAAGCACGAAGGTGCAGGTAACAAACCAATAGAAGAAATTGAAGTGAAGTCGGAACTAAGTTTTCTAATGCTCAACTTTATAAAAAATAAAAACCTTCCTTTTTATCGTTTAACCATATGTTTAATTTCAAAATGTTCCGCTCGTCATACATGGAGAAATACAGTGCCAAGACCGTTCATGAAATGCTTAATACCCCGACATTATTAAACTTCACAGATATAATCAATATTATACCGTTTAATCAAAATAAGTGCTTGAATTGCGCTCTTATTTAAGCTTATTATTATTAATAATTCTATATTGTATTCTGCATATCCAAGTCGCATGAAGCGCAATAAAAATATAAGAAAAAAGCTTGAAAACAGAAATTAAGAGTTTGTATTCGGCTAAAGCACGTCGGAAGTTCCGCAGGCTGATGATAACGACATCGAATTATAAATTTTTAGACTCTTAATTGAAAGAAACACGATAAGGTTTTGATTACCGGCTCGACAAGCAATCAATATTGATGATACTTTTTTATTTTATTATATTATATTTGTATAGCCCTTAGTTCAAAATATACTTATCCATACAAAGTTGATGTTAATAAATCGGTAAATACTTGTATAAAAATGCATCTAAAATTTTTTTTTATAAGCATTCCTGGACAATGTTGATCTTATAATATATTTATTAGTTTTGCAATGATTTGGTTTTAAATTCTCAACAATATAATATCAAAGAAGAGCTATCGTCGAATGAACATGTGTGTGATATTCGGTTTTGAAACATTAAGAACTACAACAGGCAGAGCAGGCTCTGCTAAATATCCCTCAATACGAGCAGCAATAATGCTTTCGCTACAGCAAATCAGTTATCTAAAGATACGGGGCGCCACGGTATTTTTAGAACACAGACCTTTAAAATCAAACTCTTAAAAGAAAGTGTTATCAGAGCAGAAAGTGAAATATCAAGAAAAGCTCACCAAATCTTATTTCGACATCTCTAAGCAGAGTCTACCAACCACAGCCGAATATAGCGCTATTCACAAAATAATTTTAAAATGTTGGAATTGATCAATAATTGCGAAGGAAAGTGGATGTAAGTCCCTGTCTAATAAGTCCAGGGCTACATTATTGTTGTTATTGATTGTGCAGTCTATTTATATAACTCTTAGCACGTCGGGTGATTTCATCGTTAACAAAAGGTAAATTTAAATCTTTGTGAATGTTAAATTGCTCAAATACTTAGGAGCATTTAAGATTTCTATGTTTGAATTGCTACCTGTTCCCCAAAGTTGCAAAGCGTAGGTCCACACAGGATGGCCTCGTAAAGACGCACCTTATTCTTTAGATCGGGAAGCGACGGCGGTCCTAGTAGACAATACATTTTTTTTAGTTGTTGCTGTGAGCTGCATTAATAAATAATAAATACTTGTATACTAATAAATATATTAAGCGATAATCGATTGCATCTCCGAGTCGTCCAAATGCATCTTCCCACGAAGAAACGCGTCGTTTCCACGGAAATTTGTTCCGTTGTCTCTATATATATCCTTAAGTGCACTCCGACGTGCAATATGAGGACGCAGACCCATTAGCCATGAGCTCGTACTTAGTCCCACGAACTTTAATTCCTGCATGAATCCTCTCAATCTGGCTCGTAGTAGCAGCACCATTAATGGTAGCACACCCTAAGAATTTTCCACCTTGTTGACGGTGTTAACAGTTATGGGGAACACCTTTAAGAAGAGGTCTTATTGTTGTAACTGAGAAATTTTGCTTCAACTCATTTATGGTTGTTTTTTTGGTTGATGTGAAAATACTTTTCGTGATAGTAACGCACTATCAGTTTAGGGACCCAATGTTCTTGTGATAATACAACTAGGTTCTTAGTGGTGCTCGTGTAGCCTCAAGCGCGGCCATAGTCGTCTATGTAGAGTTGAAGTGTTCACACCGAGCTTCTCCGGCAGACAGTTCGTCCTTTGCGGTACTTGTCTACAAAATATTCCAGGTGCGTCGTCCGGTATATGAATATTTGGGCGTTGACAATATTATCCATCCTCAAACGTGACCACATATAATACGTACGTTATTAAGTAGTTTTTCCTTGTAGAGAAGCTAATGTGCGACTGCTTGTGGCAGTCGGTTTCAGTCGGAGTAGTTCTCATAGTTGGGTCGTGCAAATTCCTCTCGTATATGCAGGAAACGAGAATGCAACTCCTCCCTGACTTCCATGTTGTCGATGATTCTTACCGGCCAGGCGGATGGCAGCAATTTCAGAAAGTTGTGACCGTCATCTGCTACGTTTGCGTTGCTTGACAACCATCTCCAATCGTTGAGGTTCATGAGCTCAGTGATTTTGGCTTAAAAGGATCCCTTTAAAAGGGATGCCAGGATGGCAGCCAAAGCAATGCTGGATTTCAATCTCATGCTGGTTTTTTATGTTCTTTAGCAGTCGAGCGCCGGTGACCGCTGCCTGTAGTTCAAATCGCGGTAAAGATAGCGGGCGGAGAAGGACTACCTGGGACTTGGCTGAAAGGAGTCGAAAAAAACCTTACTCTCATTCTCACACAAATACATGAACCTGTATTTGAACGTCTTTGGCTCTGTGATGCTTGAAGTACCATCGTGGTATCCTGATTTCAGTTATCATTGGATGGAACGATTGCCAGATTTGCCACATATTCTGTAATTCCGGTGTCAAGTCTTTGTCCCAATCTATATTCATTCGCCAGATGTTTTGAAGTAGAAGTTTGGGGTACATCATGATGCATGAGACACAACCCATCGGGTCGAAAACAGACATTAGTAGTCATTTAGTGCGGATACTAGTAACTTAGCGGTGGCCTCAGCCTCCTTGATTCTCCAGTCCGAGCTGTTCGCCCAGTTCATCGGCCAGGCTACCCTCTAAGAGCGACAGCGTCGATCCGTCATCCATTAATGGATAAACGTTGATTGATTTTGACTTTCAATGCAGCGTTGATGGAACGATTCTGAAGAAGATTTTTATCTCTTGAGATTTAGGCTTACGATAATTTTAAAGAACTCTTGTTGCTGCAGCTCTCTGGTTCATATTGAGAATTGTATTGGGCTTCTCATTGCAACAATTTACATGACAGGAATTTTTTATCCAGCACGATACTTTGTGCTTTTAAAGACACTGCGCGCACATTCTGTAAGATTTCAGTACTTTCCACATGGGTGCTATAGACATGCCCGTAAAGCTACTGCACTTTACGAAAGTGGGCGGACCTTCGCATGTAGTGCATATGCCGCGTGGTGTTCTCCTCGCTTTTGACTGCTAAATGTGTGTTAAGTGCCACTCTACGTGTTGCACCTTTATTAGTACATGTAACTTAAGCTTTATTTGAGAGAGAGAGCTTTATATTGCCTAATTCAGCATCATGTCCGGTCCCAACTTCTCGATGAGTTCCTGCAACATCGTCGGGTTAATTAAGTATGCGTCTAACTTACTGGCTTGCATGGTTACACACATATTATGAACTGCAAATGCAAACGCGATAAGTGGCTCCAGCTTGCCCTTTGGTGAGGGCAAATTTCGCACGTTGTCTATCAGCCCCTTCATTATATGTTCTGTATGCACGAAATACATAGCGTACAACATCAGCCAGCATGTCTGGAAACGTTAGGCTGTCTCGCACGGTCTCTAACGCCTTGCCTTTGATGCATTTCTGGAAGCGGATCATATTTTCCTCATTGCTCTAGCCGGCGATTCTTTTGCTGTTATCATAGCAGCTAAGAAATAGTGGCCAATCCTTGGGGTCTATTTCTCATGTCTTGCTGTCATTGATTCTTGGCTTAGAGTTTCGATTAATAGATTTTTAGACACTAGTGTAGAGAGACGGAAATGGCTGGACCGATTCTGAAATTAATCATGTGTTTTAACACACCTTTGGTTCATCCTTTTACTCGACAGGAGCTTCGCTTAGACCCTTTTTGGGGCTGCGTGTTTATTGAAAACATAGTAATATTATTTTTTATTTCTTTCTACGTAAGTGACCAATTTAAGTAAAAACTGTTGTATTATGTAATTGGTGTTACTTGCAGTTGGTTTTCATTCGTTGGTCAGATTATCCAGGATCCTTTTTGTATTTGCCATGTAGTTATTTAGATTAATAAAAACCCTTATTGTTCATGGAACACAAAATGTTTAATTTTAAAATTTTTGTGTGTTTGTGTGGATTGTACTTCCAATGTTTCTTCGCAGCATTTTTCATAAGTTCTGATTTCCTCTTTAAATTTAAGACAAAACCACATATGACGTAGCGCGAAAAAATACCAATATGTAGGGTTCAAAAATACCACAATAAAAACAAATATTTATATCTCTTACGGCTGAAATGCGGTCATCAACATATCGGGACGCCCTTAAACATAGTTTCTGTGACTTCTATCTTGGTGATGGGTGGAGCTATCAGTTACCAATACGCTTGCTAGAATCCAATCTGCTGGTGGGACATTTATGTTTTTGACAAGTATCAACTGAGATGTTACGCTTTTTGTTGTTCCACTTGTGACGTTACTGTAAGAATGTTAAATATTCCTGATGCCAGTGTTTCCAAAATATTTGGTATATTGCTTGCAAGTGCTGCCAATAGTCCAAGCGCTTGACTGACAAATAAGAAAGATCACCTACCGGAATGGTTGTGAATGGGCGTTTAATTGGAAAGTGGGTTGGATACAAGTATGTGAAATCTGTCTCTGCTGTATAGCATAATGGTCGTGAGTTTACTACCGCACTAACTGAACAATAAGACTTTGCATTTGTTCGAAGGTTAATGTCGTCTTTCATACAACGCGACAGTTTGACGGAACGCACCGATGATTCCCACATTCGTCCCCAGTGTGGCGAATGTGGAGGTATAAAACTCCTTCTAATTCCTTCGTTGGTCAGCGATTGGGCTATGGTGTGTTGAAGCTTTTACGAAGATATAAGTTGCTGCATTTTTTAGAACTCAACTTTACCGCGAGTTTCTATGGATCTTAAGCCATTAAGGTCCCATCCTCCATTCTACGGGATTCTGCTTGGTATTTACATGATGCCATGCATTTCGTGGTATAGCATCGAGTATTTCTGACATTATTTTTGTAACAAATGTTTTTAGCTGTAATGGTTGCCGTGAAAGCTAAGCCAGAACTATGGCGCCACACAGATCAAAGCGCGGTAGTGATTACTGCTTCAGCGGAGCAACTCTGAATTTGCAAAACAGATATGGTGCCATTTTACTGTACAAATCTGCTCTAATCCACTGCGGAGTATGCCTTCATGGAAAGTTCTGAAAATCAATGCAATTTATTCATTTATTTATTTAATGTCAACTATTAACAGTCGACTAAAATTTGAAAGTAACACTAAAATTTTTAATATAAATTAAAACTGAAATAATATAATTAAAATTTAAAATGAAATATTTAAGTAAAAAATTAAAGTTAATATCTGGGGTGTTCAAAATGAGAATATTAGATGATCCAACATTCAGAAAAACCCAGAAAAACCCAATCAGATCACTATGATTAATAAAACCAATTAATGCTAGTTACTACGTGCTAAAAAGTTAAGAATATGGTTTTTATTCGTATCAAAAGAGGACTCTGAGTTGAAGACTCGAAAAAGTCTGTTATAGTCAACACAGAGAACTCGAAAAGGTTCGTGCAGAGAGTAGTTAGTATTACAAGAATTTAGAGAAAGTGGTGTGAAGTTACGAGTACGTCTCAAAGGTACAGAAAAGTTTATTTGGCTCAATAGCAGAGATGAGTCAATTTTGCCAATTATTAATTTATGTAAACATAGAACTTCTAGCATCATGCGACGGTTAGTAAGAGATGGGAGACTAATTAATTGCCATCTACTGTGGCATGGAGGCAAATCAGTACCTGGAACCCAGTTAAAGCCACGAAGATCCAAAAGAAGTAACTTCTTTTTAACAGACTCAATTCTGTCTTGGTGTACCGAATATTGAGAGACCACACACAAGATCCTTATTCCAGAATAGGCCGAACAAGAGAAGTATATAGCAGCTTAGTCGTATAAGGGTCGTCGAATTCCTTAGACCATCGTTTGATAAATCCAAGAGATTGAGTCGCCTTGTTGACTGAAAGCGCGATATGTTTGTCAAATTTTAGTCTATGATCGAGAAGAATTCCCAAATCGGTGACACAGTCTAATCTCTCAAGTAAAGCCCGGTCGAGCACGAAATTAAATGTGGGAGGCGTACTTCTATAGAATGAAATAACCTTACATTTAGAGCAATTCAGAAACAATATGTTGTATTTACACCAAGCAAAAAACAAATCCAGGTCCGATTGCAACAAATAAGGACAGTTGTTGTCATTATATGATAAGCACAGCTTCACATCATCGGCGTACATTATTACATAGGAGTGAAGGAAAATAGAAGGGAGATCGTTTTAAGGATCGTAATGTTTTAAAAATAACTTTTTGGGTTTTACAAGACAGATATTCGGAAATCCACATAACAAGGCTGTGTGGAAATCCGAGAGTACTGTGTTTTTTAAGCAAGAAATAGTGGTTAACGGAAGCGAAAGCCTTGCTGAAATCTGTGTAAATGACATCAGTCTGCTTTTTGTTCTAAAAACCGTTGATAACAAGAGAGATAAGCTCAAGTAAGTTAGTGGTAGTAGATTTCGATTTCACAAAACCATGTTGGCAGGGTGAAATGATAGAGCTACATGAGTGTTGTAGTTGAGATGTTATCAGCTTCTCAAACACTTTTGACATCGCGGATAATTTGGAAATATCCCTTTAGTTTTTAACATCAGACTTTGAACCATGTTTAAGAAGAGGAATTATATATGATTCCTTCCAAATGGTTGGGAAAAAGCATGAGTTAACAGACAATTCAAATAATTTAAGCAAGGGCTTACATAGAGAATCAGCACAGTAGCCTGGTGAATAACCTGGTTTGATTGAGTTAAGTTCGTTAAGTAACGAGCTTTCCAGGATCACAGGACTAAAAATGCAGTTAGATTTCGGCAAGGTATTCGGATAAGGGATAAGGGATAATTCGATGTGATTCTCCCCGTTGTCAACAAATCGTGGCTGACAAAAAATCCTGGAGTACATTGAGGTCGTTACAACATTTTTTCCACCAATCATCAGTCTTTGGAGGAAGTTTTGTATCCCAGCCAAGGTCGAGTAGCCGAGGTGGTACGATAAAAAGTGTCTTTTTGTGAATTCCAGTGAATGACAAAAACTTTTGATGTAGAATTGAATCCCTTACCGTGACCATTAGTTTTGGTGAGAGTTCCTGCAGAAATGCGTGGAGTTGTACACCCATTTTCCAAGCTCCAAGCCTGCACATTGCATTAACTGAATCAACTCATTCCGCTTCTCCCCTGTGTACATCGTCCATGTTAAACTACTTTTTTAAGATTTTTGCTGCAATGGCAACCTCGAGTTGATGGTCGTGAGCTAACTGGTCTAGAACTCTCACAGCCAAAAATGGTGCACTACAAGTGCCATACCTTACCGTGGAGAGCTCATAGTGCTAAACACGAAATCTGGCTCTAGTGTTGATTGGCACAAATATTCTGTTGCCATGTCATGTATTTTTCGTTGTACGATTCCGCTGTAGTTCTCTGTTAAGACTGTAAATTAAATTTTAATTTGCATAGCTCCACTATCATAAAAAGCCAAGGGAGTACTTGAATTTATTGACTGTTAGTCAAAGGAATTTAATTATATTTTTACCACAAAAATCCTTTACATTTCTCTTGTTCGTCCAATTCTGGAATACTGTTCGTGCGTCTGGTGTCCACAGTATAGTGGCACCCAGGATCGAATTGAATCTGTTCAAAAGCAATTTGTGCTGTTAGCTTTACGTGGACTAAACTGGGATCCCAATCTTTGTTTACCGTCCTACTCCAGTAGGCTTCTTCTTCTTAATCTTCCTTCACTAATTAATCGTAGAAAAACTCTTGATAATTTTTCTCTATATAGACTGAATATAGGCAATATAGACTCTTCTTTCCTTTTAGGACGCCTTAGTTTTTCTATTACTCGTCGTTGTACTAGGAATTATATCCCAATATCTCTTTCTACATGCACAACAGATTACGCTCTACACAGCTCTTTCCACGCTTTATGTGTTAATTGAAAAAAAAAATGAATCCTCTCTCTCTTCCTTTAAAATCTTCTCTTTTCCTATATCTTAGTAGAAACAATTAACCTCCTTTCTAGCTACATTACTTCAATTTATCTTAACTCCTTCTTTAACTTTATATTTCTTGATTATACTGCTACCTTTATGTATTATTGCTTCTTATAGTAAATTATTTATTTATTACATTTGCAGACGTCTACAACAGTCGACTAATGGAAAAAAGTTTAACATAAATAGAACAATATAAAACTTTAAAAGTAATCTGAAAATTAAAAAAAAAAAAAATAATAATAAAAGAGATATAGGTCTGATGGTACAATAAAAAATGATTTTAAGTTTTAATTGTTCCAACATTTGTTTGTTTTGGGGAAAACCCAGAAACACCCAATCAGAACAATAAGTATTTGTGTTAGTATATACGACAGTTATTACCGAAGGTGATAGATGAGCGACTGTTTGATTGAACGGAGAGAATGTTCAGAAATAAGAGTTATAAAGTAAACATAAAATGAGAAAAAGATTATGCAAAGCATAACCGGTGGTGCATATAGGCAGATAAAGAGGAAGATATTTCGTAGAAGGTCGGCAAGGAATAGGGAAATTAAGACGGCTTAACAGAGTAGAACAATAAATATTGCCCTTTTATTAATTTTTGAATAAATAAAACAGCTAGAGTTGTTTTACAGTCTAAAAAACAGGGAAGTTTTAAAAGTAAAAGTCTACTAGAGTGAGGTGGCAAATTAAGATTGGGATCCCAATTGATACCACGAAGGACAAAGGGAAGAAATTGCTTCCGAACTGACTCTATGCGGATCTCATTATTTTTATACTGAAGGGACCAAACACGTGAGCAGTATTCGAGTATAGGATTTACTAGTGATACGAAAAGTAATTTCGTGGTGTATGATCGTTTAATTATTTCGACAAATGTTTAAGGAAGCATAGAACGCCTTGGGCAACATTGACAATAGAATATCCTATCCAAAGAGATGGAAAGAGTCCGGTGGTAAGTGATGGTTTAAAAAGTTGAAGAAGAGGCTGAAGTAAAGAAGTGCTACACTCTTTTAATACACAACTTGGAATATTATCCGGCCCAGGCGAGTAAAAATTGTTTACATATTTTATATCAGAGAGAAGGGAAGACTCACATTTAATGGGAGAGAAAATTGAGTTAGAAGGTATACTGTAGGAATAGCGATTATTAGTATCAGGAATAGTAGGTGGATTGAAAAAATGTTGCAAGCAGAAACAGAAAGAAGATGGGAGGCGTGTAGATTTGCGCTTAGATTTTAAAAAGGAATACAAGATTTTGGGGTTACTAGCATATTCTGTATAACATTGAGAGTTAAGCAGAAAAAAGGTAGATTTAGCGATACAATATTTAGATAAGTCGTTATTAGAACCAGACATCTTTAACATTGTAAAACATTAAGAATCCATACTTTGAAAGTCTGGCCGCAAACCACAGTGGCTTAGAAGAATTAGACTTACGATAAGAGTAAGGAATGCAGATATCTTATAGGGAGTTAAGTGTGTCATAGAAGAAGCTTAGAAGCGATATCGATGTCAACTGCGGAGTCAAACAAGGACTAATCAGTTGCAAGGATCAGTTAATTTATCAAAGTAAAGTTACCTATGCAAAAACAACGGTGTTGCTCAGTAGAAATTGGTGAAGGAAAGATAGATTGATTAGATACATAGAGAGAGATTTTTATAGTAGGATGATAAGGATCTTCAGGCAGAGATAAAGGATTTGATCTGGAGATAGAAACATTAGAGTAATAATTAATAAAAACAAGATACAGGTTTGTATTTGGTTAGAAATAGAATTTAATTGATAAAGAAGATCAAATATGCAATTTAAAAAGTCATGCTGAGTGGCGAGAATATGATAATTTTTACTGCGAAAAAATTATCAAGTTAAGGCGGGATAGTTAAAATCATCCAACACAACAAATTGATCATTGTCACGCGCTACAGTAAATACTTCATTAATGCAATTTAAATGTTGCATGTAAACTTGTATATCAGAAACAGGAGGAATATAAAAACAGATGATAAAGAGAGCAGATGATAGAAGATGTACTTTTGCAGCAACTGTTTCAGCGGAGGACTGCAACGCTTTCTATTCTGATTGTAGTGTGGATTTAACGGCAATTATTACGCTACCACCACGGCGGGCTAACCGGTCGTATCTAAATATTGTAAAATTATTTGAGAAGTTTTTGCAATCAGATATGGTATTGCTTAACTAAGTCTCAGAAAAAGCTATAATGTCGGACTCAAATGAAGTATTCAGATATAGTTCTTGGAGTTTTGAAGGAAGACATCTAACATTCTTATATTGAATAATAACATAGTCAGACAAATATCTCAGGTTGGGTATATTAGTAGGAAGTGATACCGATGGAGGCGGCGATCGTTTTTTTTTTTTGGTTTAAACTCATGAACAATCATGTCAGGAGGCAAGAAAAAAAAATTAAACGGCTTGGAGCTATCATCACCCAACATCAAATCCTGCCTGATCACCAATTTGGATGCCGTGATGGACATGGCACTGTGGAACAGGTTTACAGAGTGGCCACGCACATTCTGCAAGCCTTTGATGATCCTCAGTACTGTAGTGCTGTATTTTTTGATATGCAACAAGCATTCGATAGGGTCTGGCATGACGGGCTCCTACAGAAAATCAAAATTCTCCTACCAGCGCCGTACTTCTGCCTCCTAACATCCTACCTAAGCGATCGTGTTCTTAAGGTCAGGAACGCATACTCCTCCTTACACCTAATGAAAGCAGGAGCCCACAAGGCAGCGTACTTGGCCCCCTGCTTTACTCCATTTTCACTGCTGACCTAAGTGGCCCCAGTAACGATCACATGATGTCGCCAGCGAAGGCATTTATAGCAACTTATGCTGACGATGTTGCTGTTCTTTACAATTCAAAGTGCCCATTTGAGGAAGCAATTGGGCTTCAGAACTATATCGACTCTCTCGCAACGTAATGCAGAAGGTGGAACCATAAAGTCAACCCCAAAAGACAGTGAACCCTTTTTTCACCTTAAAAACTACCGTCACATCCACACCAACTATTCAAATGGAGGGAGTAACTATAAACCAGCCGCTGCAAGCCAAATACCTGGGGATCACACTCGTTTAGAAACTTACCTTTGGCCCACACCTGAAATCGGTAAGCAAAAGATGTGGGCAAATAATGTAACAGCTCCGTTGGCTGACCAACAAAAGAAGCACAATGTCGCTGAGAGCTAAAAGAGTAGTATATGTCTACTGTTTCATGCCCATCTGGCTTTACGGAATACAGATCTAAGGGATCGCTACAAAGACATCATACAAACGTATCTAGGTACACCAGAATCGTGCCCTCAGGCGTATTAATAACTGTCCCTGGTACGTCCCTGGTTCCACCCTACACAGAGACCTCCATCTCTATACCGTTGAAGACCAGATCGGACGACACACCAGCCGATACAGTGATAGGCTTGTAAGACACCGGAGTGCTCTCGCAAGAGGTTTACTCCCTGCTAGACCTCTCAAGCGCCTAAAGAGAAAAGGTTTCACCAAGAACATCACTCAGCAGTAAAATATCTTACTCCTTGCTGTCACCAAACTCCTAATGCCTTAAATCTATAATTTTCCTAGCATAAGGTTTGGTCTGTAGATATGTTTATAATTGTGTTGATATGGTACTTTTTGAACGTACGGCTTCTGCATTTAATAAAGATATTCATTTCTAAAGAAAAAAAAAATGACATTTAGTCGCGCTAGACCCTATTTAGGCTCCTATTCGATTGACAATATTCGATTGCAACATATATTCACGGTTAAAGACTTGGGTGTCTTATTTTTATAATTTATTATTGGAGGTTGCACCGACCGTCGCGTGATATACTTTGTCACACTTTTATGTTATTTTATTAGATAACATTAGATTCGATAATTTTAGAGATTTTTGAATTTTACGTGTTCTTCTTTATTGATCGATAATTAATGAGCAGTCGATAATAAACATGATGCGACTGCTCCTTACATACATATTTGAGTTTAAGTGCAGTTGAACGGTTAATATTTTTATAGCGTAATACAAATAGGGATAAAAATAAAAGTATCCCCACAAGAAAGGCACTGTGGTACAACAACAAATAATATCATATTGGAAATCTATAAGAAATCAGTCAAGCCGTAAGGATTTGATACAATTAAAGCTTAGGGACATGTCAGCAAAAACTGCGAGCAAAAAAAAAGGCTTACTAACATTTTGGGCAAAAGTAATTATTTTCTGCAATTATATACATACTATTCATGCAAAGAACCGTTTAATTTTTAAACAGAGGTACACACTCGTAAGGTTTGGGTGCACACGGCATAATTCATTAACAATTAAATTAAATAACACACCAAATATTTAGAATTTACAATTCATTTAAGGCTTCTCGTCAAAAAAACGATAAACGAGTCAGTATCAAATTAAGCGAAGCAAATTCTTGCTCGAGTAATGAAGGTTCTGCGCTAGATGCCTGTTCCAAAATTTCGCTAGTGGTAAGAATAATAAATATAATGAATACATGCTGAGAAAATTATATTTTTAATTCACACACACCTACTATATATTTTCTTGCATTGCTTAATTAGAATCCTTCGAACTGTGGAAGTGCAAAGACGCGGGAAACTTCTTGACAAAAAAAGATAAATCAACAAATAGGCATACTTTTTCAAGAAATTAATGCACTTGAATTGTGACAAAATGAAGCAACAAAGCAGAGGAAAAACTATTGAAAAAAAAAGTTTGAACTGGAAAACTTTACAAAATCCCTCAAAAAACGGAAACGCGACAGGGTGCAGTGCAAAACATCGGCAAGAAAAAATAAAAGTTTTAGAGACGTTATGTGCGGAAAATCCTGAATTAAAAATAAAACGAAAAGTTTGCGAATCTTCCGGACGCCCTAGAATTGAAGATAGTGCACCAGACCTGTTTAGAGTATTATAGACATTTGTACACAAGGATCAGCAGAAGAAGGGCGAAGACGAACAGAGATGATTAATACTGTAAAAACTCTGTCGGAATTCAACGACATTTTGAAACAGATTTTGGCTGCAACATCAGCCACTCTGCCACCTACTTAAGATTGATTCCATGCCGAGCTAATTTATGCGAAGGGCAAAGACACATTAAAACAGTATCCGGAAAGCTTGCAACACCGCAAATGGATTTACATAATAAACACGTACATGGACATGACTATTAAATAGTATATTAATTAGTAACAGTGTAAACCCTATTTACTAATTCTCCTTTATATAAGGTTGTCAAATGTTCCGCCTACGAAGCGCTACGACGAGTTGGGATACTGCGTAGGCAAATCCGCTAGAGAAACGATCCGTGAGATTAATGGTGTTTTGGGGGATAATACTCTATCACTTCGAACCGCGTAGGAATGGTTTCGACGATTCAGAGCCGGTGAAAACGACACCATGGATAAGCCAGCTGGCGGAAGTCCTGTGACGACGAATACCGATCAAGTCATGGAAAACATCGAGTTAGACCGGCATTTGCCATCTCGTGACATCGCCCAGGAAATGGGAGTAAGTCACCAAACCATTTTCAACCATCTGCAAAAGGCTGGATACAAAAGAAAGCTTAATGTTTGGGTACCGCATGATTTGACGCAAGAAAACCTTTTGGACCGAATCAACGCCTACGATATGCTGCAGAAACGGAACGAACTCGAGCCAATTTTCAAGCGGATAGTGACTGGAGACAAAAAGTGGATCACATACAACAATAGCGAAAACGGTCGTGGCCGAAGGCCGGTGAATCGTCCCAAACAGTCGCCAAGCCGGGATTGACAGCCAGGAAGGTTTTGCTGTGTGTTTGGTGGAATTGGATTGTGGGATTGGTGGGATGGAAGATTACTATGAGCTGCTCCTATATGGCCGGACCCTTAATTCTACCATCTACTGCGAACAACTGGACCGCTTGAAGCAGGCGATCGACCAGAAGCGTCCAGAATTGCCAACAGGAAGGGTGTAGTGTTCCACCAGGAAACGCCAGGCCACACACATCTTTGGTGACTCTTCAGCAGCTACGGGAGCTCGGATGGGATGTTTTATCGCATCCACCATATAGCCCGGACATAGCGCCAAGTGATTACCACTTGGTGGTTTAAAGTTGACTTCAAAAAGAGGCTTGTGAAAACTGGCTGTCCGAGTTGTTATTATGAATTTATTATGAATTATGAATTTTCCGTCGAGATGGAAACAGATTATCGAACAAAACGGCGCATATTTGAACCAAACCCGATCACTGTCACACTTTTTGTAAAGCATTGAATAAATAGCAAAAAGGTGGATATTTGACAAAATTATTTTTATACATCAATATACTAAGCTTCTATATACTATTGCTCCTAATAGTATTTACGTAGGTAATAATATATTGTCAATATTCTACTCCTTTATTCTACAATATTGATCTGATTGGCTTCTTCTGGGTTTTCCCCATTCCTTGCAACAAATGTTGGACCGATTTAAAATAAATAAATTTTGTTATATTTTTTTTCCCCAGATTTAAATTTATTTATTATTTTGAGTTTGAATTATTGTTTTAATTTTAGAATTTAAATCCTTCATTTGTTTTAAGTTTAATTTCGTAGTCAGCTGCTTTTAATTGACTTAAATAATATAATTTTATTTAAAAATTTAATATTTCATTAAAAACTAAAAATGTTACATAAATAAATAAAACTTATATTACTCCTACGAAAATTAAAATAAAATATAAAAAAACCAGAATTTGTTTTGTTATTAATCTAGGTATTAAACAAATTAAAATAGTTTGGATTAATAAAATTAAGCCTATAGCTAATAGGTGAATTATATTTGTAAAAATAATTGAAGTTAGGAAAATTAATGAATAAAGAACTAATTCAAGAATATCAAGAGGTAGCTTATATGAATTTGGGGATTAATGAGAAAGAAGGTATTTTCCCTAGACGTTTTAAAAAAATTAATCTTATTTTTCATTTACAAGACCAATGTTTTTATATAATTATTAAAATTAATGATTATAATTTTATGTTGAAGTATTCCAATTATTTTATTTATTTAAGGATTATTTTGTTTTGCTTCTAATCGAAAGCATTTATTATAAATATTATTAAGCTTGGAACTTATTGTTTTAATTCTATTATTTATTTATTTAAATATATTTAATTATGAAATTTATTTCAGTATAATATTTTTAATTTGTAGAGTTTGTGATGGATAAAGCTCCTTTATTTTATCTGCTTTGGTTTAAATAATTCGAACTCATGGGAATGATTATTTTCAATCTTTTATAATTTTATAATGTTAAAATTAGTATTTTTTTTGATTGTTTTTAAGACCAATTTGTTTTATTGTATTAGCAATATATATTGAATGGTAAAAATTTTTATTTGTTATTATTGTTATTATTATTGTATTATTGTTATTGTTATTGTTTTGTTGTTTTGTTAATAAATAATTTTACTAATTATTGAATAGAAATTTCTTATTTTTTAGGATATGAAATACTCGTATTATCAAATGGTTGAATTTTATTAAGATTGGGAATTTGTTCATTAATACTTTTAGCTACTTTTTAGAGAAAGTGTAATAAGTACCATAAGAAAAACAATTTATTTTGTTTAAATATTGTGCTATTATTATTACTATTAGTTTAAATACGAGGAATATTCAAAAAGTAAGTTTCCTTAGACTGGGGTTTCACTCAGACGCCACCTAGCGGACTCTAGCTGAACATAGTTCCAGTGTAAGTTCTACCAAAAACAACGGAATTAGTTTTGGTGACCAATAATACTGTTTTCAGTAATACGGGCTCGAAAATCATGAAGTTACCAGTGCAAAGCGTGTCCGATTGTGAATTACGTTCGATTATTCATTTTTGAACTGCAAAAGGGTCAAACGGTAATAAGATTCACAGTGAATTGGTGTCTATTTATGGTGAAGACTGTATGAGTGTCCAAATAGTGCGAAGATGGCGCACAGATTTTTTCAATTGACGCGGAGAAGTACACGATGAGCAGCGTGCTGGGCGCCCAAAAAGCGTCATTACGGACGATGCGGTTGCAGCGGTTGAAAAAATTATTCAGGAGGACAGACGATTGACTATTGACGATATTTTGGAAATGATGCCTCCTGAATGTCAAATTCACCGAACTTCAGTCCATACAATAGTGTCGGAGAAGCTTGGTTACCGTTAAGTTTGCGCAAGATGGGTCCCACGCCTGCTTTCCGATAATCACAAACAACAACAAATTCACGTCGCCCAAATGTTTTTTGAAATGCTCGAAAAATACTCTCCAGACCTCGCGCCAAGTGACTATTTCCTTTTCCCAAAGTTAAAAGAAAGCTTGGGTGGCCAGCACTTCGATTCAAATGACGAAATCAAACAAGTCGTCAATCGTCGCTCAAAAAACAGGGCACGTCATTTTTTAAGGAATGTTTACTTAAGATGTCCAAGGCGACTATGTAGAAAAATAGTTTAAGAGGTAAATAAGAAAATAAATAAATTTATTTTTACAGCCTAAAACTTGTTTTTTATTTTTTCCCTAACACAGGGAAACTTACTTTTTGAATACCCCTCGTATTTAAGAATAAGTTTAATTATATTTAATATATTTTTTGAATTTTAATCTAATTCCAACTTTAGTTTTAATTTTAGGGTGAGGGTACCAACCTGAACGTTTACAAGTGGGAATTCATTTATTATATTATACTTTATTAGTTTCTTTACCTATATTTTTTATTTAATAAATAAAACAGGGACTATACATTTGTATTTAAAAATAATTTTATATTTAATTAGGATTTATCATATTTTTTTTAATAAATGCTTTTTTAGTATATATACCTGTATTTTTTAGTTCATTTATGATTACTGAAGGCTCATGTTGAAGCTCCTATTTCAGGTTCAATAAATTTAGCTGGGATTATGTTAAAATTAGGGGGTTCATAAATTTAACTTATAGATTTATTTGAATAAGAATTAGATGAGTAGGAGGTGTTTTAGCTTGATTTTTTTTGTTTGAGTCAAACTGATTTTAAGGCAATAATTGCTTATATTTCGAGTTATTTCTTTATTACAGTTAATAAATTTCAAATTTAGATTAATTTGAATTAGAATCAGATTAGTAAAAGGTATTTTAGTTTGATTTGTTTGTTTACGTCAGGGTAATGTAGTTCACATAGTTTAATAATAGCTCATGGTTTACGTTCATCTGGTTTTTTTTGGTAAGCTAATGTTTCAAATTAACGTTTAGGTAGACGAAGCTTATTAATTAATAAGGGTTTATTAAATTTTATACCTACTATAGCTTTATGCTGATTTTTATTAGGTTAAGCTTCTATAGCTGCTCCTCCTACATTAAATTTATTAGGGAAATTTTTGTTATTAAATATAATTGTTTCATGATCTTGAGTTTCAATAATTGTATTATCTTTATTATCTTTTTTTAGAGTTGCTTTTACTTTATATTTATATTCTTTTTATATATATTTTTTATAGACTTTTTGCGGTGTCTATTCTTTTAGAGGAGGAAATAAAGTTTCACGAATTTTTATTAATAATATTGCATTCATTATCTTTAAATGTATTAATTTTAAATTTTAATTTGCACTCGTCCATTGCGCTTATGTCGCTCTTCGACAGTGATTCTACGGTGCAGTAGAAACTGTAGTTTATAGATTGGATGCACTTCGTTTTTCTTGAGTGCCTTATTATCTGGTTCAAGTTCGACTTTGAACATAGGTTGGGGCTTCTTGTCCTTGTTTAGTATGTTGATGACCATCATCGCGATGAATCCATGTTCCTTCAGAGCCTCTGGGATATCATCAGGTTTTACATCAGTTTCGATGCCCTTTAGTACCACTTGCAGGCCTTTGCTGCTCTTCAGTTGATACGTATAGAAGTTTATGTTGGTATTTGGTCAGCACTCTGTAGTTATCTTCGGTTTTGACTTGCACTTTGGTCTCGTGAATAATTCCTTTGGTTAGGGGAATTATATGAAAATTATCTTTTCCAATCACTACTACTATTTTGTTAACGAGAGTATTTGAGCTTTTTTCTCTGATGTGTATTGGTGGCGGTTTCGGTTTTTTCCTTATGTCTTTTTCGGTATCAGGTTCATCCAGTACGTCTGCGAGAATTGCAAATCAAATTTGATTTGGATTACTGCGGTTTATTTTGGGTTGGTTACCCTTTGACAAATTTTGTAGGCTTTGTTTTCGCTTAATTTTTTATATAGCGATCCATAGTCTGTATAGGCATACTTTGTTTCGCTGGTAGAGCAGGTAACATTGCTGTCTGAGCAGAAGCAGCGGTTGTTGTCGAAGCGATAGGGCGAGCGGGTAATATGGTTGCAGTTGTTGTTGTCGTAGCAGTTGTACTCGAGAGAGAAGTTACTATGCTAGTTACCGTTGATGTGCACAATTTTGTCGTGTGCACTTGTTGCGGAGTGAGGTTCGGCATGGGGGAAGTACACATTTCGTTCATTAGCGTGTTTGTTGTTTTTGGAATTGACGGCGAGCAAGATCGCGCTCTGTCGTTTGTTTTCATACTGAGCGTATTGGTTTTGATTGGATTGGGGGTGAGTGACCGCGCTTGTTCAGCAGTAAGCTCGTTGTTATTTGTGAAGAAACAAACGAGAAGTACGCGTTGTTACGTTGCAAAGAAAGCCGGCATTCGTCGTGCTCACGTTGACGCGCGGCCCTTATGTCGTTTTGGCTCATTGTTTTTTATTGTTGGTTTTTTTTTTTTTTTTTTGTTAGTTTTCTTTAATTAGTTTAAAGAACTTAACTCTTCTAAGTACAACAATTAGTTAAAGAAATGAATTTGTACGATTTTCATCGCAATAACAGCTCTTACTCTTGTCTCTGCTTTAGTTCATTCTTCTACTTTGGTAAATGCTGGAGTACATTTATTAATTCGTTTTAATGTTTCATTAGTAAATTCATGAACAGGGCAGTTATAATTGTTTTTATCAGGTTTAACTATATTTTTGGATAATTAGAATTTGATTTAAAGAAAATTATTGCTTTATCAACTTAAATCAATTCGGGCTAATAATAAGAATTTTATCAATTTTATAACTCAGCTATATTGTTTTTGTAAACACATGCTTTATTTAAGGCTTTATTGTTTATTTGTACTAGAGCCATTATTCGTAATACATAAATAATTGTCAGGATATTCGTTTAATAGGGAGATTAAGAATTCATATATTTTTTAATTCTGCTCGTTTTAATGACTCTAAATAAGTTTTAAGTAGGATACCATTTTTAGCTAAGTTTTATTCTAATTCGTATATATGTGGATTTCCGAATATTTTTCTTGTAGAACCCAAAAAGTTATCTTTAAATCCTCACTGTCCAAGCCTGTTTTTATTACCTCTGGTGTACCCCAGGGTAGCCACCTTGGGCCTTTACTTTTTAATTTATTTGTTAACGATCTCCCGTCTATTTTCCTTTACTCCTATGTACTAATGTACGCCGATGATGTGAAGCTGTGCTTATCATATAATGACAACAACTGTCCTTATTTATTGCAATCGGACCTGGATTTGTTTTTTGCTTGGTGTAAATGCAACTTGTTGTTTCTGAATTGCTCTAAATGTAAGGTTATGTCATTCTATAGAAGTACGCCTCACACATTTAATTACATGCTCGACCGGGTTTCTCTTGAGAGATTAGACTGTGTCACCGATTTGGGAATTCTTCTCGATCATAGACTAAAGTTTGACAAACATATCGCGCTTACAGTCAACAAGGCGACTCAATCTCTTGGATTTATCAAACGATGATCTAAGGAATTCGACGACCCTTATACGACTAAGCTGCTATATACTTCTCTTGTTCGGCCTATTCTGGAATACGGATCTTGTGTGTGGTCTCCTCAATATTCGGTACACCAAGACAGAATTGAGTCTGTTCAAAAGAAGTTTCTTCTTTTTGCTCTTCGCGGTTTTAACTGGTTTCCAGGTACTGATTTGCCTTCATACCACAATATATTGCAATTAATTAACCTCCCATCTATTACTAACCGTCGCATGATGCTGGGAGTTCTATTTTTACATAAATTAATAATTGGCAAAATTGACTTATCTCTGCTATTGAGCCAAATTAACTTTTCTGTACCTTTGAGACGTACTCGTAACTTAACACCGATTTCTCTAAATACCTGTAATACTAACTATTCGCTGCATGAACCTTTTCGAGTTCTCTGTGTTGACTATAACAGACTTTTTCGAGTCTTCAACTCAGAGTCCTCTTTTGATACTATTAAGAACCATATCCTTAATTTTTTACCACGTAGTAACTTGCACTAATTTGCTTTACTAATCATAGTGATCTGATTGGGTTTTCTGGGTTTTCCCAATCCTCGCAACAAATGTTGGTTAATTTAATATTCTTCTTTTGAACACCCCAGATATTAACTTAAATTTGTTACTTAAATATTTAATTTTAAATTAAAATTATGTTTTTTCAGTTTTAATTTATATTAAAAATTGTAATTTTTGGTCGACTGTTAGTTGATATTAAATAAATAAATAAATAAAATAAAATAAAAAAAAAATTGATATAATTTTAAAAGTTGTTATAATTAGAAATATTAATTTTTTTATTCATTTTTTCTACAGGTTTAACTGTATGTTATTCATTTCGGTTAGTTTATTATTCAATAATGGGCGATTTAAATTGTATAAGTTTAATTATATTAAATGAAGGTTGAATTATTGGAGGGAGTATATTAAATTGATAAATTATTCCTGTTCCGTACTTAGTTTGTTCACCTTTAGAAATAAAATTTTTAGCTTTAAATGTATGTATTTTCGGTGGTCTATTTGGTTATTAAATTTCGCTAAGAAAATTATACAGTTTAAATAAGTCAATAATTTTTTATAACGTGTATAATATTTTGGGTATATATGATTTAATCCTTACATATGGTTTATTTTCTTATCCTTTAAATTATGAACAAATTGTTATTAAGAGATTCGATCAAGGATGATCAGTATATTTTGGAGGGCAACATTTATATAATAAAATATTTTGAAGGGCAACATTTATATAATAAAGTATTTTGGAGGGTAACATTTATATAATATCATAGAATAATAAAATATTCTTAAGTTATATTTTTAATACATAATAATAAATTAAAAATTAATTTATTAATTAATTTAATTTATTATTATTTGTATTTTGAATATTAATCTTATTTAATATTTTATTATTCGTATATTCAAATAGCTTATAAATAGAGTTATGGATATTTTATGGAGATTAATTAATCTTTGAATATACTGACTTAAATTTAGTAATTTATAAAAATAATAATAGTTTTATTTTTACAATGAAAATGTAATTTTTTATCTTAAACTATACAAATATAAGTATAAATGTAATTAAACCATTAAAATAAAAAAGTTAGCAGCTTTAACTTAAGCGCCATACTTCCTTAATTGGAGTTAATACTCAATTTTATCATTAACAGTGGTAGGCCTCTATATTGGCTTTAATTAAAAAATAAGGGTAGATTTACCTAAGATTAGGTTGACTCTAATTGCAATTATGATCGCTTCATATTCATTTATTATAAGGTAGATTGAAAATTCATTACTTTTTGAATGCAAATCAAATGCTATAAGTTAGTTCAACCATGCTGTTGCGTGGCGAAGTTAAAATAATTCAAGCAAATGTCGCATTGGGTATCAAGTGATTCAATCGGTGGTTACTCTTTGCACTGAAAACGCACCGTTAAAATTGTATGTGCATGCGCTGCGTGTGAGCGACGATCGACCGCAGCTGCAAAGTTTTCTTCTTTGCTGTGCAGTGTCGATTGAAATACGCAAGGAAGCAGAAACAGAAATTATTGTACGAGTCAAAAGAAGCGTGTGCGGAGCACAAATGTAAGTCTTCTAAATATGAAACATAGTAAAAGAAAATATAAATATAAAAAAGCATATAGTAAGTGGCAGAAATACTATTAACAACAACCAGTTGCCCGTTTTTCATTGGTTGAGTCTAAGTCCCTGCCTAAACGCACGATACGGCACGGTTCACGCTTAACACCTGTTAAGTTGATCAATTAAGTATACCTTGATTTAATGCATGGTATAAACCAATTAATAAAATTAAAATGAAAATAATGGAAGTTGTTGATAAAATTAGTAAACCTGAAAATTTAAAATTATTGATTATAGGAAGAATAAGACAATTTCTACATCAATTAAGAAAAAATCTTAAAGAAAAAAGTAAACGAGTAGATGATTTAGGGTCAAATCCCCATTCAAAGGGAAAAAGTGATTATTTAAAAGTCGTAATAAACAAACTAATAAAAATGTAAATCGAATTAAAACATGGACCCTGTGGAATCCTGCTGCCATATAAAATGTTGAACCATAAACTGAATATGCAATTGTAAATGGAGCTCCAATGTATTCGTAAGCTTGTAAAATAAACCCCTAAAATAACAGTAAAAAATAATCATTGAGTTGTGTGCGATTGATTACCTTTTATTAAACTGTGGGGTGTTCAACTAACAGTTACTCCAGAAGCCAATAGAATTGGAAAAATCCTCAGAAAAAACTAACAATAAATAAAACTTCTAATAAAATAAATAAAACTATACCTTTTCGTAAACCAATTGTTACTGCGTAAATATGAAGTCCTTGGTAATTTCCTTCTCGAGATCCATCTCGTCATCATTGATATACAGATAAAATTGTAAAAAAAAATTACCTTAAAAATTAAGGAAGTGTCCTGTTGATGAAATCATTTAATTATACCTGAAACAGTTGTTATTGCTCCGATTGCACCTGTTAAGGCCAACTAAAAAGAAAGGCTTTAATTCAAGTTAACGAGTTTTTTTTGAAGCGAACAATTTATTAATATTTTTCAGGTAAATTGAGAAAAAATAAAAACGAAACTATTATGCCTAACAAAAAAAACAACAAAAACAAAATTCTGTCACTGTCAAGAAACTCTTTACACCGAATTATTGATTAGCGTCAAATATGTACTTAATTTTAATAGCTTAATCTAATTTTAAAATCTAGTGTGACCTCCCTCAGCATCAATAACACATTTCAGGCGTTCCTTCATTGACCAACTTGGCAACATAATCAAGAGCAATGTTGTGCCACTCTTCTAAAACCGCAGCTTTTAATTAAGTGCGGATTTGTTGACCCTTTTTTCCCCACTCTTTTTTTTAAGTACACCAATAAATGTTCAATTGGGTTAAGATAAGGGCTTTGAGATGGAGTATCAATGACCTTGCCACAGTTTTATAGCAGCCACTTTCGTTTCGACACAAAATATTACATCTTCCCAGTATTCTGCCAGCTTGCTATTCATTGTCAAAGCAAAAGAGAAGCGCTTTTCTACATTAACCAATGAAAGCAACTGTTTCTTCCGTGCAACTCTAGAAGTGTACTTATGCCGTAGGATGGCCTGGCGCACAGTTTCATGCGGCACATCTATGTCACATTCTTCTTTAAGCTCGTTGGCAAGTGCCCTTACCGAAATTTGCGGATTTGGGTTAACCAAACGCATGATTTGGCGAACTGCCCGTTTGTTGATCTTCATTTTACGGCCAGCTTTGCCCTTTGCTTCAAGCCTGCCTTCATTTTCCGCCCGACTTATAACATTGTAAATTGTTTTCCTTGACACAGAAAACATCTTAACTAATTCTGCAACGGATTTGCCCAACTGGTGATTATAAAAAACCAATTGGACCAATCAATCGCTCAATCGCTTGCCAGGCATATTATTAAATATTAACTATCACTTTTAAGATGCGCAAAAAGTAAAATTTCACAACCAAATTAAAGGAATACAAAAATAGTGCAGCATTGAGACGCAAAAAGCATAGATAACGGTAAAGCACCGTTATTTCTAGGAATTAGGGCAAAATAGAAGTGCAAAACAAAATGTGTAAAGAGTTTCTTGACAGTGACAGAACTAGTTATTTTTGTTTTTGTTGTTTTTTTTGTTACACATTTTTAGTTTTGTTTTTGTTTTTTCTCAATTTAACTGAAAAAATATTAATAAATTGTTCGCTTTAAAAAAAAACTCGTTAACTTGAATTAAAGCCTTTCATTAACGTATCTGAACTCAAAAATTTTAAATTATTTTCCAGTGTGTAAAGTGTTTCTTGACAAAGTGTACACACATGTATATGTATATGTCGGCGCACACTAAGAGTGTGTGGATGCTTGTGTAAGTGAATGGGTGTACAGTTTCGGGTATTTCACCAGAAGACTAATTTCATCATTATGGAAATACTGCATCAGCCTTTAATTGTGCTGTGATTGGTTGTCTGCAGCTGTTGCTTTAAGAAGTACCGTTTTAGCATACATTGGTTCGGTGGTAGGCACAAAAGAATAAGTGTGCGACGCAGGTCAGCAGTGTTGCCAATTTTTCAAAAGCAAAAAAAGCTATTTTTGACTGGAAGCAAGACCAAAAAAAGCGTACAAAAAAGCTTTAAAAAAGCCTAAAATATGTACATATTTTATCCCAAAACAAAAAAAGCGGAAAAAAGATCAAATTTTTTTTTAAGAAAGCCAGAATTCCCGCTTCCCACTGTTTTCAATTTTTTCCCGCAATCCGTCTTTGAAAAAAGCCAGATTTGACGGGAAAAAAGCGGATTTGGCAACCGTGCAGGTCAGTTGTGTTTAGAACTTCTGCGTGACCGAAACTCGCTGCGCTAAAACAATGGCAAATAATAACGGTGTTCCAATATCAGAATTGGGATCTGGCTCGCTACCTAATGAATCAGATGGGCTATGGCGAATGTTAATGGAAACACAAAATAAAAATTTGATCGAGCTTATCAAAGCTGTACAATCAACGACACCGGAATCAACAAATAAAAAACAATTGTGCTACCAAAATTCAACGCAGACCTCGATGGCGCCGACGCATCAGCGTGGTGTTTTACAGTAAATATAATTTTGGCAGAAAATACCGTAACAGGCAGCGCGTTGGTAATGGCCTTGAGTGCATCGTTGGAAGGTAGTGCGTCGCAGTGGCTTGCGCAAATATGTTATCCTGACATAACTTGGGCTGACTTTAAGGAACTTTTCGTGCAGCGTTTCAGCAGCGTAGAAAGAGCAGCGGCTATGTTTCTAACAATGTTGGCTAGTTGTCCGACCGATGGTGAATGCCTCTCCAATTATGCTAGTCGTATGATGACGTCACATATCACGAAATGGCGCGATATGGATGTGGAGGAAATTGCAGTTTCTGTGACGCTTGCGAAGATAACAGATTGCAGCGTCTAACTTTTACTTCAAATATGCGCACCAGAAGTGAATTGCAAACCGAGCTTAAAGCATTCATGTTCAACAAAAGAAAGAAAAATCTACAAGAGGAAACTACTTCACCTGACATAAAGCGTCAGAAACTTTCAACAATAAAATGTCACTTCTGTGGAAAACTAGGCCACAAGATGAGGGAATGTCGAGTTAAACAACATCAAAATTATCTTTTGTCACATGCTATGAACAGAAACGACAGGAGTGCATCCGGTCACCAACAAAAATCGAATGTAACCTGCTTTAAGTGCGGTGATCTTGGTCATATTTCAACACACTGCAGTAAGTCAAAAATAGACAACGGCAAAGATACGCACCAGATGAAAAGAGTGGAGCTTTGCGAAGTTGTTGAGCCCAAAGGAGAGATGGTTCATCAAGGTGAGACGTTTATAACAACGTTCGATTCTGGAGCGGAATGTTCATTAATAAAATAAAAGATAAGTAACAAATTAGTTGGAAAACGAATTAACAATGTAGTGATGTTGAAGGGTATTGGTAGTGGTGGCATATGTAGCACATTACAAATACTTAGTAACGTAAAAATTAATTACATTGAAGTATTGTTTCATGTTTTGGACATTGAGTATTTGAAGAATGATATTGTTATTGGTCGAGAAGTATTGTCCCCTGAATTCAATGTTGTAATATCACCAGGAAAATTTGAAATTATTAGATCAAAAGCTGTAAACTATTGTTCTAATGATGAGAAATTTTGTGAAATAAATACTGATCTTGTTTGAGGAAGATAGAGATAAATTAGAAGATTTATTGGAAAAATATTCAAAATCTTTTATTAATGGAATTCCTTCGACTAGAGTTAGTTCGGGTGAAATGAAAATTAAATTAGTAGACCCAAGAAAAATTGTTCAAAGAAGACCATTTGGCTTAGTCCAAATGAAAGAGAATTGGTACGAGACAAGATTAATGAATTATTGCAATGTAAAATCATAAAGCCAAGTTGCTCACCCTACGCAAGTCCCATAATGTTGATTAACAAGAAAGACGACACGCATCGTTTGTGTGTTGATTATCGCGAATTAAATGATAACACAGTCGCAGATAGATATCCCCTGCCCCTTATATCAGATCAGATAGCCAGACTTTGTGGAGCGAAACATTTTACATGTCTAGATATGGTAAATGGGTATTATCGAATTCCTATGCACAAAAAATCCAGATGGACAATATGAATTTTTGGCAATGCCTTTTGGGCTCAAGAATGCACCTTCAGTCTTTCAACGCACAGTCATGCAAGTACTTGGAGACCTTGCAAATACGTTTGTTGTCGTTTATATGGATGACGTAATGGTGGCTGCTGCAACAAAAAGTGAAGCTTTGGAAAGGTTGCAAATTACTCTTGATTGTCTCGCGAATGCTGGATTCACATTCAATATAAAAAAATGTTCTTTCCTCAAGTCAAATGTTCAATATTTGGGATATGAAGTGAGTGCAGGAGAAATCCGTCCAAATTCGCTTGAAGTTACAGCGTTAACTAGCTTACCACCTCCTCAGTCAGTCTCTGCATTACGACAATTTATTGGATTAGCGTCTTATTTTAGGCAATTTATGCAACGATTTTCTTGTTTTATGAAACCGTTATATTTCTTGACTTCGGAGAAAATGACCTTATTTGGAGATCGGACCATGAACAAATAAGACAAAAAGTTATTTCTATTCTTACACAAAAGCCAGTCTTAGTAATTTTTGACCCGAATCATCCTATTGAGTTTCATACCGATGCAAGCTCTCGTGGATATGGTGCCATCTTGTTACACAAAATCAACAAGTCTCATGTCGTTAAATATTTTAGTAAGGCTGCTTCTCCAGCTGAATCACGTTATCATTCTTATGAATTAGAAACGCTTGCTATTGTTTTGTCTATAAAACATTTTCGCCATTATTTATTGGGTAGAAATTTTGTTGTCTTCACTGATTGTAACTCACTTAAAGCATCAAGAACTAAACAGGATCTATGTCCCAGGGTGCAAAGATGGTGGGCGTATTTACAGGCATTTACATACAATATAGAGAAGGTAAACGAATGTCTCATGTTGACTTCTTTTCAAGAAATCTGCCCTCAGCAGAATTGACTTACAAAATTCCTAAAAACCAGTTAATTTGGCAGAAATATCTGAAAATTGGCTTTTGGCCGAACAGCGCCAAGATTCTGACATAGTTAATATCGTAAATAAATTGAAAGAAAATTCTCTCGCTGAGGACATTGCCTAAACTTACGAGTTGAGAGCAGGAATACTATATCGAAAAATTCAACGAAATGGTACAACTCGATCTTTATCAATTGTTCCTCGATCATTTAGATGGTCCGTAATAAACCAAATCCACGAGTCAATCATGCACTTGGGATGGGAGAAGACGTTAGATAAGGCCTACGACTATTACTGGTTCGATAACATGTCCATTCGGAAGTTTGTTGAGAACTGCATTACGTGTAAGATGTCAAAGTCTTCTTCGGCTAAAGTTCAAGTTAGTCTTCATCCAATACCAAAGGTAAATACACCTTGGCACACCATTCACATCGACATAACTGGAAAGTTGATTGGAAAAGTCCGATAAGAAAGAGTATATCATTGTTCAGGTAGACGCTTTTACTAAATTTGTTTATTTAACTCACACACTTAAAATTGATGCTGAAAATTGCATAAAGGCTGTCACGTCGGCTTTATCTTTGTTTGGGGTACCAAATCGCATGATAGCGGATCAGGGCAGATGTTTCGCCAGTACTAGATTTAGTGAGTTTTGCTCAGAACAGAAAATTAATCTGCGACAGGTGCAAGTAGAGCAAATGGACAAGTTGAACGAATAATGAGCACCTTAAAGAACTTATTAACTGCTGTCGAAACTAGCAGTCGATCTCGGCAAGATGCCTTAGGAGAAGTTCAATTAGCTTTAAACTGCACGCTTAGTCGAGTGACAAAGGCAAGCCCTTTCGAATTGCTTATCGGCAAAGTTGCCCGTCCGTTGGGGTTGCTTCCACCCTGCGATATGGTACAAGAGGTCGACTTGACAGAAGTAAAAGCACGAGCAGGTCAAAATATTTCAGCTGCAGCAGCATACAACAAGGTGCAATTTGATGAAAACAAAGCTAAAGTTGTTGGATACAAGGTTGGAGATTTCGTGTTGTTAAAAAATGAAGAAAGGCAACAAACAAAGTTAAGTCCAAAGTTTAGGGGGCCGTTTCAAATAACTGAATTATTAGAGGGGGATAGATATATGCTTAGGTCTTTGACAAATAATAGAAAATATAAATATGCTCATAATGACATAAGAAAAATGCCAAATGGACAAATACCAGCTGAATTTGAAAGTGGTGATAAGGATCTGTGACTGTATAAGGTCTCCCAATGCTTAGACTTAGGTCTTCCCGTTCAGCAGTAAATCGAGGACAGACAAAAAATACATGTTCTGCGACTGCAATAGTCTGGGCACAGTGTGTGCAAAACGGAATATCATCATGGCGAAACCATGTCCTGTTCACCAACTGACGCACATCAGGGATGATGCGCCTTGTCCAAACGTCGTTAGTTGTAATCCTCCATCTCTCTTGCCACTTTGCCAGAGTGGAGGTCCATTTCGCTGCTGCTGTCAGTTGGGTGCTTCTTGTCTCCACCGCAAGCAGATCAAGCGGTATCATGCAGGCGAGAATGAGCGTTGCGTCGTCCGAGACTGTTCGGAATGCGCTCACCACCCGCAAGGCGCACGTGCGGTATATGGCCTTCCATGGCTGCCCAAGTGTCTTTGTTGGCGTGGCGGTTGCCAAGATCGGTTCTGCGTACATTATTATAGACCTCACTACGTACATAATAAGACAGGGACTCCGTTGGTGAGGTCCTCCGATATTCGCCATTAGTGCAGAGAGTGCAGTCGTTGCTTTGTCGGCCTTACCTGCCGAGTATTCAAGATGTTGTTTGAATGAAAGTCGGTGGTCCAATTTAACGCCAAGATATAGCAGCGCAGGCTGCGAGGTGATTACGCACCGTCCAACCAGGATGGTCGCTAGCTCGGCCTTCTTCCTGCTGCTGAAAGGCATCGTTTCTGTTTTCTGCGCGACAAAGAAGATGCGAGTTCCTTTGGAGCTATTTAACCACTTGCTGGACTGTTGCATTGGTTTTATGATATGCCCAGCTGTATTAGAGCGTTAACAATTGGTCGCCAGCTCACCGAGTTCAATGCGTTCCTGACATCAAGCGTCGTCTAGAGGTTCTACTGCTTCGAGCCACCTTTCCAACGCGACCCTTCTATGGCCTTTCTGGCGATGTTAACCACCGTGCTGATGGTGTCAACTGTGCTTTTCTTTTTTCGGAAGCCGTATTGCCAGTTGGAGATTTCTTGCCGTTCTACAGTTTGTCCATAAGCCTTTTGCACATGATCCGCTTGAACAGATTGCCGGTCACATCAAGCATACAGAGTGGTCTGTATGCTGATGGGTCTTCGGGGGCAGTAGGACTAGCATCTGCAGTTTCCATCTCAATGCAAATACTCGTCTCTCTATGCAGACGTTATAGAGATCAGCGAGTATTGCCGACTGCATGGTGGCAAATGTCCTCACCACTCGCGATGGAACTCCGTCTCCGTCAGAGATCTTCCTAGTGACAGTGTACTTTGGTTCCGCTCCTGTTATAGCACGTAGAACTAGACTGGTGGCTGCACCGGAAATAGCGCTTCGACAATGGTGGTAAGTTGCACTGTGTCGACTGGCACCGGGCGTCTGCACAGCTTGCCTATTACAACCTTGCCCAAAAGGCTGGGACCCACCTTCACCGCAAAGGTCCATCAAGCATCGGTTTCTGCTGCGCTTGATCGCTTTTAATAACGCATCTTGGTGCTACAGTCCTGCAACAGTTGCACGAGTGCGTTTGACCAAAAGTCCGGTTTCCGCCTGTTGCTACCTGTGTTTCTTCTAGGCATTGATGCGTCACATACGACGCTGTGTAACATTGCTGGTGTCAGGATCCGCAATTGTCGCTAATTGGACAACTTGAGGGTTACCTTATCAAGCCTCTTCTGGGACCACCGAGCGAGGTTAAGTTGTTGCATACTTTTCGGTGTATACGTTGGATAGTGTGTAGACCAGTGTCAGGGCTGGGCTTGCTAACGTGACTTCGATGATCGAATATCTTCCCGCTTTGCAGTAAGTGTGCTCGTGCCGATGTTGACAGGCTTTCGAACAGTATCTTCCCCTTGGGTGTTGTCCGGGTGCTCCCACAGTTGACAGCCCAAGCGTCAAAGACTCCTTTCTTTGACGCATTTCAAGCTCGAGGCACTTGTAGCATCGTCATGGATCCACCCTGCTGCGGATCCTACACACTGCCCATCCTATTCGTACGCTTCCGTGAGAAGTGTATTTTCCAGGTCTTTATGGAGGATCACAGTGGCTGGTTTTTTCTATATCCCTTGCGCAGCTTCGGTGCCGGGATGGGCACTTAGCAGGTTTGTCAAACAAGATCACTCCGCTGGCTGTTTGTCTTCATGGGGTGTTCTTACGGTTGAGCGTCTTTTTCTCTATCCGTTTCTCGTGCGCTCTCCCTCGTTGCGAAATGCACGGTTTGCTCTTCGCCGCTTAACAGTAATTCACTGCGGGAGTCACCTGAGTGGCCTTTTCCACGTTAGTCCGGCCTTTTGAGAGCCTATTTGCCCGTGACTGCGGTTGGTCCTCCTTGTCTCCTGCGGTATGGGTACACCTCGAACAGACTGCTGCCGCTGTTTCGCGGAGCTGCTCACTAACCGCCTTTTGTCATCGCTTCATTTTTGCCAATGAGTCCTTTATGCTCTGATTCACATGTCGGACTTCGGGATTTTTTTCCGTGACTAGGCAAATTATATCATCTAGGAGCTTGCCAAGCTCCGCCATTTGGGTCTGTGGTGTTTGACCCTGGCCTGCCGTTTGGGTGGCGTGTTCCTTTTCTGGCTGCTTAGGCTTCGGTTTCCAAAACCAACTCACTATCGGGGATCGTTGTGTACTTTCCTTCGTGGCGAAAGGATCCACTTGGCATGCTTATCCGATGCTTTCTCCGGTGTTGGGTCTGTGCTTGTCGCTGTGTCCGTTACGCCGGCCAAGTTAGACAACGACTCAGTAACTCCTAACTGTCCAATGGGTGTTGGGGCCTCCACTTCAGCAATGCACTATATACACTGCGGAGTGTCGACATGGCGTAATCTGGAGAGATATCCACGAAAGCAGCCATGGTTAGTAAGAAACTGGGTCAAATAACGGGAACGCTACAACGATAATCGGCAATTCCCTTTTCTCCCTTTGTGTTGCATCCCGTTTGCACTTACACGAACGGCAGCAGTTTCCAGTGTGCAGCTGTGCTTTAAGTTTTGAGTTGTGGATAGCTGCACAAATGCCAAAAACAAGATCAACGAGAGAAGTCGAATTGAAGCAAGAGCGCGGGCAGAGCATAATTGTAAGTAGTTGAATAGTAATTTGAACTTGTACATATATATTGGAATAAAGATATACGAGCAGTGTACAGAAAGATGCGGCTATAGTAACGAGGAGAAACATATACGACGTCAAAAGTGTATAAGAGGCCCAGCATTAGACGCAGTGCGGGGCAAGCTAATGGTTCCCGCAATCGGGCCGTATTTGGTTGGTACTCTTAGAATGGTGTACGGACGCCCAGACCTAATTTACACCAATCTACAGTGCAACCTAAAGGAAAAACCACCTGCTCAGAAAAACGATCTGAATTCAGTCATCCGGTTGGCACTAGCCATTCAGAACTCGATGGAAGAAAAACTGGCAAGGGAGCTGGATAAAGATGATCCGGAAAGTGAACTGTGTCTGAGATGGACAGATAACGTGAGTCGCATGGAGTCAAACTCCAAGTCACTAGTCATGAGGGTATCTGCAAAGAAGCAAACTACACCACAGTATGGGCTTAAAAGCGTGCGTACAGTAACACGCTTGGATCTTCCTGTACAATCTATCAACGAGGAATTAATACGTACACGCAGGCATCTCCAAGGGCTTTGTATTTTAGTGTACAACGACGTGAGAGCACAGATCATTATTGGCCTGGACCATCTCAGGGTGACAGTACCATTGGAGTTGCGAGAAGCATCGAGAAAGGAGGCTGGTCGGTGTACGGACGGCGCAGTGCTGAAATATCCCCAAGTGCTAGATTGTTACACGTGTGGCAGTGCAACGACGCAAACAGTACACGCAAACTGGACGAAGCCATGAAGAAATTTTTTCTGTGGAGTCTATCAACGTGAGGGCGTCGATGAAACCGCTAAGATCAAAAGAAGATGAGCGTTCCACACAAATAATGAAGGCAACAACAAGTTACAACCCGGCCAAAAAACGTTGGCAGACTGGCTTATTGTGGAAATCCGACGAAGTTGAGCTACCTGACTCTTATGCTATGGCATTGAAGCGCCTTCAATGTATTGAGAGGAAAATGTCAAAGGATGTCGGCCTGAGAACCTTTATGATTATATTACAAAACTTAAGGATACGTACGGAAACTGAAAGAGAGTGAGCAGTCCGTAACACAAGCTCATGGTTTCTTCCCATATTTACAGTATGCAATCCAAACAAAACTAAGACTCGGCAGGTATAGGATGCGGCCGCTAGGGTTAATGGCGTGTTGAATGACGTGCTGCTCAAAATACGAGATGCGCTTTTTTCCCTTGTGTGCACGCTTCAAGGAGCGGCCTATAGCAATAACCGATTATAGGCGACATTTGAGAGATGTTCCACCAAGTACTCGTGCGCCCCGAACATCAAGCTGCGCAAAAGTTTCTGCGGCGCGGTGAATCTTGGTGATTACCAGAGACGTATGTGATACGGGTCATGACCTTTGGAGCTTCTTGTTCACCTGAATTAGCTAATTATATAAAGGATCGCAACGCAAAACGCTAGAAAAAGACGCATCCTAAAGTCGTGAAAGCGATACTCAGCAACACGTTTGCAGACGATCGGCTGCAATCGGTAGATAGTGAACACGAGATGATCAAACTGGCAACTACCGTAAATAATATTCCCTTAGACAGCGGCTTCGAGATGAGAAACTGGACTTCTAACCCTACCCGCATGATTGAGGAACTAGATAGTGACAATGCAACAGCCACAGGCATCGCCACTTATGCTGACGACCAGGAAAAGGTTCTAGGTATGTGGTGGCTACCAAAACGGGATTTGCTGACCTTCGATGTAAGACCAGAGTTGGTTTTAAAAGCATCTACTGCCAAGGCAAGAAAGCGCCGAGTACTAAGCGTCGTAACGTCAATATTCGGATTTCTCGGATTCTTTCACATACGATCCAAAATCATACTGCAGGATATCCGGCGATCCGGAGTCGGCTAGGATGAGACGCTCACCAGCGTTAACGAAGACGATTGAAAACATTGGCTGGAACTAATATCAAATCTAAACCACTTGCACTTCCAAGGTACATGCGTTTGGTAAGTTCTGCGGAAAATATACAGTTTCATACATTTGTAGACGCCGGGATACACGCATACGCAGCCGTTGTCTTCCTGCGTGCGGAACTAGCTGGCACAGTACGCTTCTCACTAGTCGCTTTAAAGACACGAGTTGCGCCGTTAAAACCTACTTCCATACCCCGTATGGAGTTGATGGCCGCAATTTTGGGCCATCGACTGGCGACGAACATCGAGTCCGAGCTCTCAGTGCATATTAATCAGCGTTATTTATGGACTGACTCCAAAGCTGACGAAGGCACCAAATGGATAGAGACGCCCGAAATCAGCGGATCAACATGGTGGTTTATCGGACCAGCCTTACTGTATCTGGACGAGATGCACTGGCCAGTCATCAACATGACAAACAAGCACGATAAAATCGACTTGCTACATCATGCTGAGATGTCCACGCATGTATCATTCTTAGCATGCATATCACCTGATCCGCACCGATTTAGTAAACTAGAACGGTTGCGATCGGCATAGCGAGGTGTACTGGACTTCTTACGAGCCATATACAAGAAACCGTGCGAAGCGCTACTTCACGGCCTCTTGCAGTTAAAACGTGACGAGGAAGAAGACATCATATTTGTGCGTGTTTGTCAGGAGGCAGAGTTCTACGAAGAAATCTGCTGCCTAAGATCTGGAAGCGGTATCTGCAATCGGAAGAGCATATTGCACAAGTGCTCTCCCTACCTTGATGAGATGAGGATTCTAAGAATCAAAGACCCTATTATCCTACCATGACGACGCCGAGTGACATATCTGATAGTGAATTTTATCACAGACGATATCACCACCACCTACACAACGAAATTGTCGTTAATGGATCTAGGGTCTACTGGATCAAGGGTCTGCGAGCATTGGTGAGAACTGCCCCCATGTGCCAAATACAACCAGCGCCAGCAGAGATGGGTGAGTTTCCTTTAGAGCGACTATTGCCGAAAACGCTGCCCGCGGCTTGCTAAGGCGTATGTTTTCCGACAACGGAACCAACGTTCGGGGCGCCAGTCAAGTTCAAAAGGAGGAGATCAAACGGGCAACAATACCCAACTTTGGAGGTAAACTCTATCCCACCAGGTTCCCCACATATGGGTGGCGTTTAGAAACAGTTGGTACGATGAACTTTCAGAGATTTTGCCTGAGAGCGGATTGAGAGATGAAGTCTTACTACCCGTGTTTGCAGATGTAGAGCAAATTCTAAACTCACGAACACTGACGTAGGTTCCACTTGAGGATGCTGAGGCAGAGGCTCTGTCCCCGAACTACTTTCTGGTTGGAAACTCGCGCGGGTTCCGAGAAAGCGGGCTCATGGAGCAATCCGGTGGAAGACTAGCTAAAGGATTTCGCGTCGCTTTTCAACGGGCTGACTGCTTCTGGAAAAGATTGCTGCGGGAATATCTACCAACTCTGACCAAAAGGTTCCAGCCGCCTGCAAGCCCGATTGGTGTATACGACGTTGTCAGCATTGGAGATGAAACCAACAAACGCAACTCATGGCCCAAAGGCGTGCACCCAGGAAACGATGGCCAAGTACGAAGCGCAGTTGTACGTACTAAGGATGGGCTTTTAACACGGCCGGTCATAATTGCAAGCAACGTTTCTCCAGTTCTCGCATCGCAGTACTTGCAAGAGGAACTTCAAATGATTGAACAGTGGCTGGCAAAGTGGCGAGCTGTGGTCAACGCCCAGAATTCGGTTCAAGTAACATTTTCCTTAAGGAAAGGAAGCTGCTCGCCAGTAACACTTAGATAACAGTAGTGACCTAAGACGCTTAAAACAGATACCATATACTAGGCGTACCAAGTAGAGTTGTTAATTAACTTTATATATATGTCGTAGGCTGTTGAATGGTATATTATTATTGTCGATAGTCGACAATAATTCGTTAATTATTTGCTGTGAGTGGCAATAAAGACGGGTTGTCGTTCTATTTGCTGAGAGTAGTCCGCGTGTGGAGTGTTGAAAAGTGCAATCGAGGAAGATTGACAGATGATGAGAATGATGGCCGTATTGGCATTCTATTGAGAAAAGACACAGAGAACACACGCGGAATTCTCTTGCTCCAGATACATAACCTAAAAAAATGAATGAGAAGGATCTGCTTCGCCTAAAAATAATGGCCCAGATCATTACCTGACAACTTTAGAAGCACAGAATCGGCATCTCTTACAAATCATCCAAGATATGCAGACACCAAGAGTAGCGGCAACCGACAAAAAAAAAGCGACAAACTGCTTCGCTTGATTTTAACAAACAATGTAAAAACGCGCAACGAATTGCAGAAGCAGCTAAAGGCGCATACATTTAAGCGCCGCGCAGCTGACGTATACCAATCAAGTTCTGAGCAAAAGAAGTTCAAATTTTCATCGTCAATAAAATGTAATTATTGTGGAAAGATTGGCCACAAATATGCTGAGTGCCGTTCTCGACTGGATAAGAGGTCTAACACACAAGGGAAAAGTCACACTGGAATCAGCGCTTCTGGAGTGCAAGATCGTATAAACGTCAGATGCTATAAGTGCAACGAACTTGGTCATTTTACATGTCCAAAAGGCGAATCTACTACAAATATGAAGACCTACGAGAAACGCGTCAACGTTTGCACAGTATCTGCACCGCGAGGAAATATAAATTTATCTGGTGGGCTTGTTCCATTTTATTTCGACTTTGGTGCAGAATGTTCCCTGATTAAAGAAAGTGTAGCAGATAAATTAAGTGGAAAAAGAGTTCATAATATTGTTAAAATAACATGCATAGGCAACGATTCAGTGTTTTCTACTTTACAAATATAATGTAACACAAATGTTGAGAATTATTGGATAGAAATTTTATTTCATGTGGTATTGGACAAATATTTAAACTATGATATACTAATTGGACGAGAAGTTCTCGCTTAAGGCTTTCGTATAACCTGTATAACGATAAATTTTTAATTACCAAAACAAAAATAGTGAATACCATTAACTTAAAAAATTATGAACAAAATCTTAATATAGGTAATGATTTAAATGATTTAGATAAGAAAGCCCTTCAGAAAATTTTGAAAAATTATTCAGAATGGTTTATGGACGGCATACCAAAAACCCGAGTAACAACGGGACAAGAGGTTCGACTAAAAGATCCCCAAAAGTTAGTTCAACGTCGACCTTACAGGATCAGTGAGAATGAGAAAGAACAAGTGCGGAACAAAATAGAAGAGTTATTGAAAACAAACATAATTCGTCCCAGCTGTTCACCATTTGGTACAAAATGGTACAGATCGCCTTTGCGTAGATTATCGCGCATTAAATGAGAACACGATTGCAGATAAATACCCGTTGCAAGATATTTTTCGTGCGTAGATATGGCAAGTGGGTTTGATCAAATTCCTGTTCACCCGGACTCAATTGAACGAACCGCCTTCGTTACTCCTGAGGGCCAATATGAGTTTTTGACCATGCCCTTTGGACTTAAAAATGCGCCTTCTATATTTCAACGAGCTATAAATAAAGCGTTAGGTCCGTTAGCATACACATTCGCAATTGTTTATATTGATGATGTGTTAATCATAGCTGAAACCAAGCAGGATGCACTTCAACGTTTACAAATAGTCTTGGACAAATTATGTAGCTCGGGCTTTTCATTTAATATAACCAAATGTTCTTTGCTTAAGACTAGTATAGAATACCTGGGATTTGAAATTAGTAACGGAGAAATTAGACCAAATCCGCGTAAAATTCATGCGTTGGCAGGCTTGCTGCCACCACAGACTGTTTCACAGTTAAGACAATTTCTTGGTTTGGCCTCATATTTTCGTCAGTTTATTAAAAATTTTTCGGAGTCATTAAAACCTTTATACTCGTTAACATCTAAGAAAAATACTGATTTTGTTTGGTTACCAGAACATGAACAAATACGCTCAAAGATAATAAGTGCATTAATACAGACACCTGTATTGGTTATCTTTGATCCAAAATATGCAATTGAATTAAATACAGATGCCAGTTCTGTTGATTATGGAGCGATTTTATTACATAAAATTAATAATAGATCCCATGTCATAGAGTATTATAGTAAATGTACTACGCCGGCCGAATCAAAGTACCATTCGTATGAGCTAGAGATATTGGCAGTTTTCAATGCTATTAAGCATTTCCGTCATTACTTACAAGGACGGAAATTTGTGGTTTTTACAGACTGTAATTCTCTAGTCGCACTAAAATGGACTTAACACCTCGAGTATATAGATGGTGGAGTTTCTTGCAGTCGTTTGATTTTGACCTTCAGTATAGAAAAGGGGAACAGATGCAGCATGTTGACTTTCTCTCTCGAAATCCACAAGTAGAAAAAAATAAGTGTTTGTCAAAAAAAATTGAGAAAAAAATACATTCGATTGAGAAATCGGACAATTGGTTGATTTCAGAGCAGCAGCGCAACATTGAATAGGCAGACATACTAGCAAAAATACAGAATAATGAACTTCCAGATAATTTAGCCAAAACATATGAGATAGAAAGAGAAATACTACATAGAAAAATACAAAGACATGGTAAAACTAAAAGCTTGCCAATTATTCCTCGTGGTTTTAGATGGTCTGTAATAAATCGTGTTCACGAATCTATAATGCATTTGGGTTGGGAAAAAACATTAGAAAAAGTTTATGGATACTGCTGGTTCGAAAAAATGTCAAAATATGTTCACAAATATGTTGAGAATTGTATTACATGCAAATTAGCGAAACCACCTACTGGCAAAACACATATAGAATTACATCCAATACCTAAAGTCGATATACCATGGCATACTGTACACATTGACATAACTGGAAAATTGAGTGGCAAGAATGAATTAAAAGAATATGTTATTATTATAATAGATGCCTTCACAAAATTTGTTTATTTTTATCATACAATCAATATTAATGCTGAAAATTTTGTCAAAGCTGTTAAATCGGTTATTTCTTTGTTTGGTTTGCCCTCGCGAATAATAGCAGATCAAGGTCGATGTTTTGCTAGTACGTGTTTTCGAGAATTTTGCTCCTCTCAAACGATTAATTTACATCTGATTGCTACCGGTGCAAGTAGAGCTAACGGTCAAGTAGAAAGAGTAATGTGTACTCTAAAGAGTATGTTAACAGCCGCTGAAACTAGTCAAAAGTCGTGGCAAGACGCATTAGGTGAAATACAGTTGGCAATAAATTGCACAGCACATCGGGTTACAAAGGTAAGCCCATTAGAACTATTGATTGGTAAAGAAGCTAGACCTTTTGGTTTACCTGCAATAAATGAAGAACAAATGATAGATAGAGACAGAATAAGAAAACAGGCCAAGCAAAAAATAGTTGAAGATGCATGTTATAATAAGCGTAGATTTGATGAAGGAAAGTCGAAAATAGTAAAATATAATGTAGGAGATCACGTTTTGTTAACAAATGAAGAAAGACAACAAACTAAACTTGATCCTAAATTTAAAGGTCCATACCAAATAATAGAAATACTAAACGGAGATCGATATATATTAATCTCATTAACAAGTAAGCGAAAATACAAATACTCGCATGAATTTTTAAGAGCATTGCCAAATGAACATGAAATTGAAGAATTGGTTGAAAACCAAAAAGATACAAGTTGTGTATCAGACTCCCATGGGGGAATAGAAGGGGTGGTACAAGATGTGTGCCAGAGCCCAGAAAAAGAGAATAAAGACCGCACCATATCAGACTGTAATTGATATGACGATGGGTCAAGGGATGAAGACCGCACCATATCAGACTGTACTTGGTATGGCGGTGGGTCAAAGAAAAGACTGCATCATATCAGACCGCACTTGATATGACGGTGAGTCAGAGAAAGAAAATATAACAGATGTCAGACTGAACTTGACATGGCATTGTACTGAATATTTTTTAAGTTGAACAAATGTGTAATGGGTGTAAAGAAAATACACCAAATATGTTGATTTATAAAAGTTGTTATTGAAATTGAAATTTGGTTAAAAAGAAAAATGGATGTTAATTAAAATGGTTTTGTTTAATCGTAGCGCTATAAAATGAAAATAAATAGATATTAAGTTATATGAATTATAATATAAAAAAAAATATTAATGAGACGTTTTTTTTTTTAAATAATCATAATAATTACAAACAAAAACAAAAGCACACGAGGACGTGTGATTTGTCAGAATGGCCGTGTCGTAGGCTGTTGAATGGTATATTATTATTGTCGATAGTCGATAGTCAATCTCGTTAATTATTTGCGGTGATTGGCAATAAGGACGGGTTGTCGTTAAGTATATGTAACATATGCAGTGAGCTTAAACATTCCTGTTAAACTTATTTTCTAAGCAATTTGCCGATTTTTGTAAGACAGATAACAAATAAAATCTAAACCAAACAAAAAAAAAAAACAAAACACGGACATTAATTGTTAAAAACGCTCAAAATAAAATTCTTCTGGGTGGAATAAATCTAATGCGAAACCATATTCAAAGAAGATATCTTAAACCAATAAGAGATAATATAATGAAATACTTAAGAGACTGTGTAAGCTGTGCGAGATAACGACAGTGTGAAGAAAATAGATAATGGGCAATCTCTGAAAGTTTACAATAAATGAAGAATATCCGTTTCTAAATACTGGTGTAGACAGACCCATTTTACGTTTGATGTTCAAAAAATCGTGATTAAAAAATAATTGCAATTTAACGTCTGAGGCATTCCTCGCAGCATTAAAAAGATTCGTAGCTAGAAGAGGAAAGTGTAGCAATATATATTCTGACAATGGAAAAAAGGCGCAGCTAGAAAATTAGACTTTGAGCTTGTTAAAGCAATACAACAGAATACCAAACTTGCTGCAGACCTAGAACAGGAAAAAATTCAATGGCACTTTATCCCAACGGCAGGTGGAGGTATTTGGGAAGTAGGAGTAAAAACTGCAACAAAGAAATAAGTGGAAAAAAGATACAGCTTCAGTCAAAAAAACCTTAGAAACTCCAGATTATCTAAGGTAGGAGCTCTGAATAAAACCAATTTTCATTCGTGAGCAACTCGAAGTATACTGACTTTATTCCAACAATCCTCATTCTTTTATAGCTAACAATGATCGTTCTTAATCTATTCTTATCGCTACATAAACCCGACCAACGGGATGCAACTCGCTTATAGGATCAGTTCATATTTCGTGTACGTGTACTTGGGTCACACCATAATACGCTTGAACATTCTGCATAGGCGCCGCAAAGGTTATGGCTTGCAGTTTTCTTTTTATTCTTAATTATCTAATGATGTATAATATTATTATTATAATTATTATTAAGGCTACTCCTAAAGAAGCATATCCGGATATGTGATAAAAATTTAAGCGTTTTAACTCCATATGAATTTCTTTCAAACTTTGTATTTCCTTTTTTAAATGAACTATTTCTGCCGAATGATTGACTGGAGATAACTTAACTGGGTCCCATATTATTTTTGGGCTTGCATTAACTTCTCCTAAGTGTAATGAAGATAATACTTCCTGGTCTTCTGAGTGAATATTGTGATGCGCTACTTATATTTTGTCATCAGATCTAGCTATACAATCTGACCTAATATTCAAAATTCTTTGCTCGGGCAATTCAATTATTTCTATTTGTGCGCTAGCACACTGAATTCTTATTTTGGTATTGCTTGGTACTTTAAATAACCAACTACTTCTCTTTTCTATTTCCACCCAGTATGTTTTTGAAATTACTCTTATAGCCGCAATTAGCATGTATATTTGGTTTAAATGGTTTGAGTTCGCAAGTATTATCATTTGCACTACTCCATGGCCAACTTCCTTCGCAAATTCTTTTATTAGTTTGCCATTTTTTACATTTATTTAATGATGATTCAGCCATCAGATGACAAGAGTCTATTTCAAAATTGTACACTCAGTACTTTGAATTTAACTGAGCTGTTATCATTTGATCCTCATTTATAATTGGTACCTGAATAATTCTGTACAATTTGGATGGATGTCTACTAAATAATGGGATCTTCGTATCAAATATTAATTTCCTATCAATAAATATTCCTTTTGCTGTTAGTAATGTATAAATTTCTTGCAGCTCTATACCAGTCTTTATTCCTGGTAATACTCATGTTTCTGACAAGCTTTCTTTATCTTAGAAATCTCAACCTTTAGTTGACTTGGTTTCCAGCTTGGATAATTCCAGCTTGAATTTTTTCACATTCAGCTAATAACGAGGTTAGCTGCTTAGTAATCATAAACAATTTTATTGATTCTCTATACACATAGTAGTTTTCTTTAAGGACTTCTGTTATGTTCTCGACTCTTTTGTTCATACTTTTTAAATTTGTGTTTATTTCTTCTGTAGTTCTTTTTAGAATATTTACTGTAGAATCTACTACTAAGGTTAGCGCTTGAACTAGATTCTTTATATTGTGTTGATTATCTAATGAGTTTTTCATATTTTCTTCCATCATTTCTCTATCTTCTGCATCCAGTATACTAAACAATATATGAAATAAGGATCCCATAAATTCAATTCTAATTTTGGTAGTGACGGTAATTCTGACTTTACAATTGAAAGTTCTACTTGATTTTTATTTTGTAATTTCAAATCAAGACTGTCTCTTATATTGTGGAAGTGAAATTCTAAATCACTAATTTTTTCGTCGAATATAGAACTTTCAAACCGCTGTTTGATTAAGTCTGTTATATTCGAGGTTTGAAGCCATAAACGCTAAATTTTATTCCTTTTTATCAGAATTGTTGATGGTTGTTGAAGATTGTCTATTGTGTCGACAATCTCCTTAAAACAATTCTTCAACTTTTTAATCTGATTCTCAAACCTTTCTTTTAGACTTATCTGTTTCTCTACTTCTACAAGTGAGCCTAAAGATTCTTTAAATATAGAGCTGCTACTTTTATCTATTATTGCAGGGATCTCTAAGGATCTTTCAATTATTGAGGGATTATCTGATATCCCTTTCCTTTCAATATTATGAATTACCTGCATTATTTGGTCAAATTGTTTTGTATTAAAGTACACTAATTTTTAATAATAAGGTATTATTGGCTTGAAAATTTAATTTGAGCTCTTTAACTCTACCTAATGATTCTCTTGTGACTTTTTTTGTCTCAAGAGTCCTAATTTCCTTCATAATCTCGGACTGCTTCTGTAACAGCATAATTGTCTTATCTGACATCATTTTTCTAACTTTTTGCTTCTTAATCAACAATATATATAAATATATTTTTTTTAAATTATATTTTCTTTAATTAAATTATTAATTTTAACAATCTTTTTTTTTACTTTACTTTAAAATTTGCATTATAGCATTAAAAAAAAATTTTTTTACAAAGTTCTACCTATTGTTGCGTATAGTTTTACGGGCTATACTTCTAATCGGGCAGAATTGGTTCCGCTCAATTTTGACAATTTTTCTTATAGATTTTTATCATTCCAGTCTGCATCAGCTGGTCGTCGCCGGTTGGCTTGCTGATTCTCCTTCGTTGGCGCAAGTGGCGGTTTGCCCCTCACGCTTGTTGATTCTGATAAAGTTGTTGCTGTTGCAGCTGCTGTTGCCGTTGCTGAAGCTGCTGCTTTCGCTGTTGCTGTTGTTGCCGTAATCGCCGCTGCTGAAGCTGCTGCTGAAGTTGTTGCTGTTGCTGCCGCTGTCGCTGCTGCTGAAGCTGTTTATTGAAGCTCTTGCTGCTTCTCCTTCAGTACTGTTGCCACTTGCAATGCTGTACTGATACGAAGTCGATCCCTGGCAAGCCGCCCTTGCTTCACCCGTTGTCGCTTCCTCCAGTTGTTACTGTTGCCACTTGCAATGCTGTACCCGCTGTTAATTCTCCTTCAGTACTGTTGCCACTTGCAATGGTGTACTGAAGTTGTTGAATCTCTTGCTGCTTCCATTTTGTTAATACTGGCTTGTATTGCATAGTATTTACAATTTTTAACAACAATTGTTGTTGTTTTTTTTATATATACTCTGTCTCTTACCACCGGTGGGAAGGCACGAAGGACCATTTGAACAAAACCAATGTTCATTCGTGAGCAACTCGAAGTATACTGACTTTATTCCAACAATCCTCGTTCTTTTATAGCTAACAATTATCGTTCTTACTCTATGCTTATCGCTACTTAAACCCGACCAACGGGATGCGACTCGCTTATAGGGTCGGTTCATATTTCGTGTACGTGTACTTGGGTCACACCATAATATTGACACGCATACAAGTGGTCATAAATTATCTATTCTATTAGGGTGCGTTGTGTTTACATGATGCAACATGTACTTCCACTTAAAGATCTATGCGATGCATATTTTAATTATGAATTTATATGTATGCATGTTTAACGCAAGTTTAAACATTCTGACAAGTGCCCGAAGAGGTTGTGGCACGTTATCTCATCTTATAGTATTTAACAGATTAACAAGGATCCAATGTTACATTTCCAATAAAGAAAAATTACAATATACAAAAGATTAATAGTAGCACTGCAACATATTTAGTCCTAATGTGCGAAGGTGAAATAATTACCTCATCTTGGGATCTAGTTGTATTTTACAAAATGAACCCATATTTTGAAATGTTAAAATAGGGCCACGAATTAAAAATCGTTTGCGAAAGAGTTCATAACTTTGAAGATGAATGCAACCTAGTTCTAGATAACACACAATGATAAAATATTAGTAGTTCATTACAATATTCACTCAAAAAAATAAGAATTACTATCTTCATTACACTTAGGAAACGTAAATGCAAGCCCAAACATAATATGGGACCCAATAAAATTTTCCCAAAACAATTATTTGGTAGAAATAGATCATTTAAATAAAAAGAAATAAAAAATTTGAATGACATTCAAATTGAATTAAAAGGCTTTAATTTTCATCATATATCCGGACATGTTTTTTTAGGAGTAGCCTTAATAATAATATACATCATTAGAAAATTAAGTATAAAAAGAAAACTGCAGCCCATAACCTTTGCCGCCCCTTTGCGGAATGTTCAAGCATAGAACACAAATTTAAACTAATCACATAAGTACTATAAGATGAGATAACTTGCCATAACCTTTACTGGCCATGGCCACATAGACTTTTAAGTGGAAGTACTTGTTGTATTGTGTAAACAAATCACACAGTAAAAAAAAGAAAGATAATTTATGATCACCTCTGTATGCGTGTGATATATTATATACATATATTATGGTGTGACCCAAGTACGTAGACGTACACGAAAATTGTCCCGACCCTACCAGCGAGTTGTATCCCGTTGGTCGGGTAAAAGTAGGGATAAGAATAGTGTAAGTACGCTATGTTTATATAAGTGAATCTTGTTAATTTATATTTTGATTGATCTAATTGGGCTTTACTTTTACTGGGTTTCCCCAATTCTTTGCAGCAAATGCTGGTTCAAAACGAGTCCCCATGGAAATAAGAGAAAAAGATTACAACCATTTCAATATGCACACACTCGTCTGAAAATTATCTTTTGATCTTGAAAAGAGAAAAAGCTCTCTCTCTCTCTCTTTGTTCTCTCTCTGCCTACGAGTTTTTCCACTTCCTTTATGTGTATCATGTGTATCCTGATCACTTGCTTGCAGACGACGAGAGCGTGCGGTTGTATAAAATAAATATTCGAAACGACAATTAAAGTGTATTTACTATTTGGCAAATCGGGCTGGTGTATTGCTGGAGTTTATTTAAAAACCAAAAAATCAAATTATTGTGCTTACAATATTGTATCAATAATCAAGTAAGAGCTTACTTGTTCGTTTATTCACCCCATGCTACTCCTTGGCGGGTAACCTTTATCGGCAATCGAATGTATTGGATTCCCTTCAATCCAACATAACATAACGCTAAAATGGCACTTATAAGCGATTGCCTGCCTGTTACGTTCACCCTCACCTGCTAATCTGATACATTTTCGCACAAAATACCTATTGTAGTATGATCATAACTAAGTACTATCAAAGCGTACACTTACGGGTAGATAGTAAGTCTGGGCTGTCGTCTTATCCACTGTTGCTTACAGGTAGATGTTCTCTGGTGCTCTAATACTGGTGGCTATCCTCTGCCCTGTTAAGACACTTTTATTGATACTCGTATGTCGTTTGTCGCCCTTTGTACTTATTGATTGCTTGTCGAGCCACTCAACAGAACCTTATCGTGTTTTCTACGATCAAGCATCATAAATTTTCAATTCGAATTTGTCGTCAACAGCATGCGGAACTTCCGACGTGCTTTAGCCGAATACAAAATTTTAATTTCTTTTGTGCTTTTTTTTTACATTCTTATTAAAATTTGTTTTGTTGCGCTTCATACGACTGGGATATATAGGATACAAATAAAATAAATAAAGGGAACATTCAGGCGAGTGGACTTTTTTACGAACATAGTTTTCTTTAAGCGCAAGAATATTTAATATTTTTTTAAAGTAAAGTTGGAGTTTTGCTGACTATTGCCTTCCCAAAACAAGAGTAAATTCTTAAACGTTAATTGTTATAAATTTGTATATCTAAATTAAATCAGATAAGTCGTTAAATTGATTTTGAAAACCTTCAGGAAGATATAATATTGCTCATATCTGGGAAGTTTAATAATGTCGGGATATAAAGCATTACTTCAAATGGTCTTGGCATTGAATTTCTCCACGTATGAAGAGGACATTCTGAGATTATATACAAGTATATAGTTAACCGATAAAAGAAATATTTAACACATAATACTCTTAAATATATATGTATATATAAAGAACGCAAGTATATCAGTGAAAATTTAATCTGGATGAATGGGAATTTTGCGATTGGTTAACTTGGACAATCTATACTTATACGAAATATCTTAGTCTATAAAAATAATGGGAGTGATTCAAAGTAAATTTTCTAGATTTAAAGTTATAATTAATTTTGTTGCCGCTATAGCAATATATGTAATGAAAACACTGTTCATTAATAAGCAACTCGAAGTATACTACTTTTATTCTTACAAATTCTAGTTCTTTTATACTTAACAGAGAGACTAGAAATTATTTTGGTTTGATTATGGTTAAATATATATATATGCCAAGAGATCCAGTTTGTCTTGTTTTCTTTTTTTTTTTTTTTTTTTTAAAACTCCATATATTCTTGTCATTCAAGGTTCAGTTATCCCCAGTTGGTCTCACAGGGCACTGAATCTAGCTGTTGGTAGTTGCTTTGTTAAAATATCAGCCAATTGTAAATCTGTTGAAATATATTTGACACAGATTAGTTTGTTTTCAATTTGTTCCCTGTAAAATGATATTTAATATCTATGTGCTTAGTTCTATTGTGGCATTAGGATTATTGGCTATACTAATACAACCTTGGTTGTCTTCAAAAATATCTATTGGACCATTTAATTTTAATTAAATTCATTTATTAATGACTTTAGCCACAATTCTTCGCTTACACTTTCGAATAATGCCATATATTCGGCTTCGGTAGATGAAGCAGCAACTGATTTTTGTTTCATAGTTCTCCAGAAAATTGAACAATTTCCAAAAATTTTAAATATATATCCTGTAGTACTTCTTTTACCAGTCTCATTTCCAGCCCTATAAGAATATTATTTACTTTAAAATTCCTTTTGAATGATAACTTCAAATCGACAGTTCTTTTTAGATATCTTTTAGATGTCTTAAAAGAGACATTGCCATAATTCTTTGTTATTATTATTTGTATACCGGCTAAAGATAATTATTGGTGTACTTAATTCCGGTCGTGTACACAAAATTATGTACATTAAACAGCAAATAAAATTCCTACAAGGTACTTCACATGATTCTTCAGCTTGCAAGGCCTCATAATTTAGTTTGCTTGGAAGAGGGGTACTAAATGGATTAACATCTTGCATATTAGATTTTTTTTAAGACATTTTTAATATATGCAGATTTGATCATCTTTTCTATAAATTGTGAAATATCGTATTTCACATAAGTCAGTCATTTGGAATGTATTTAAAGGATAACTTTTAAATTAAGACATTCTTTCAAAATTACTGGTGGTAATTACTACATCGTCAACATATAATAGTATATATATATATTTTTATATACATCTCCTTTATCTAAAATATTTATATAATCGGTCTACTTCTAGATTCTGAAATCGAACATTTTTTAGTGCACTTTCGAATACCTCAAACCAGAATTTTGCAGCTTGCTTAAGGCCATAAATGGCTTTATTTAGTTTACATTCTTTATTTCCATCGTATTGGATTAGACCTTTTGGAACCTTCATATAAATTTCATCTTTTAAAGTTCCATTTAAGAAAGCTGTTTTGACATCCATATGGTGGATCAGTAAATTATATTGATTCGAAAATGCCAAAAAGATATCTAAAACTAGAAATTGATGCAACTGGTGCAAAGGTCTCACTGCGTCTAACTTGTTCTTGATTTTCATTTTCTATTGTATTATTACCAGTTTCAACCACTGGATCGGTATTCACGAGACAAGTGGAATTTTTATTTAAGTTTTCATCAGACTTCGAATCCATAGATTCACTAATTTCCTGCAATGGAAAATCCGACTCTTCATTCTCTTCAATTGGAGAATCATAACTTCCGTTAAAATCATCATGTTTTACCGCAGAGTCATTTTCATTTAAAGTCATAGATTTTAAATCATAGCTGAATCCTTTTTCAACACAAAATTCACGCATTTCATAAGAGACGTATTTACTGCCATTATCAATATATATTTTACAATTTTTAAATTGAAAGGAGCCTCACTTTTCGTTACAAAGTCTTTAAATACAAAAAACACATCTGAGTTATAAGTTATTAAATATGTCACACAGTAGTACATAGTAGTTTTTATTATCAATAGTTGAGGGCGTAATCGAACCACATATATCAGAATGAACTACGAATGAAGACGTTCAATATTTTCTTTGATTTTATATTTTTCAAATTCTAGCCTAGATTGCTTTACGTTAATACACACCTCAGATAATTAATTTATATTTACCTGTCCGTTTTTTATAAGTTCAATATTTTCAAACAAGCCATCTCGTTTAATTTCTAAGAATTTTTTCATGTTATATTCTCATATTCTGACCCCTTCTTTACAATCTCGTACAAGAAGATTTAAGCGCCATGCAACTTTGGTGTTCGACCAATCAGTTGCATCTCAATTGCGCTAAGTGCATGTTCATGACGTTTAGTCGAACTAGACTCAATCGCAGAAAAACTCTTGGTGTGGTTTTTCTGTACAAATTGATTAATGGTGATATTAGTTCGTCTTATTTATTAGCTCGTGTCAATTTTTCTGTTCCCCGTAGAACAACTAGGAATTTTATCCCACTAGCTTTTCCTACATACACAACTGACTATGTTTTACACAGCTCGTTTCATGCTTTATGTGTAAACTTTAATTCGCTATACCACGTCTTTTCAAGAGAATTATCCCTCCTTTCTGTAAAATCCTCTATTCTCCTTAACCTTTCTAGAAATCCTCCCTCTTTTCCCAACTAACGTGTCTTCAAATTTTCTTTACTCCTTTTTTATCCTTTTAGTTCTTAATTTTACCTATTTATTATACTGCTACTTTAATATGCTATTACTTCTTATAGTACATTAATTAATAACAGTGTAAGCCCTCTATACTAATTCACTTATATATTAATACCTTAATATATTATGTTTCTATATACTATTGATCCTAATAGTATATATGTAAGTATTAGTGTATTGTCAATTTTCTAACTACTCCTATTCTAATACTCCTATACTAATACTTTTGATCTGATTGGGTTTTTCTGGGTTTTCCCCAATCCTTGCAACAAATGTTGGGTCGTTTTAAATTAAATCAATTTTTCTTTTATTTATTACTCACCAGATTTAAATTTTAGAATTTTAATTTAAATTTTTAATTTTTATTATTCTTATTTTAATTTAAATTATTTTTAATTTTTTTATTAAATTGTCAATATTTGTAGTCAGCTGCTCTTAGCTGACTTTAATTAATTGAATAAATATATAAATAAATGTATTATTTTTTTTTGATGTATATACTTTACTATTACATTTAAATTTCAGAATTGGTACATTATACTCACACGTCCCTTCAAATGCCAAGTTACCGTTTTTGATTACTTTAATTCCATCCGGATTAAATTCGACGGACATTCCAGCATCTAGCATCTTCTTCACGGATAGTAAATTGTGCCGCATTTCCTAGAACTTTTAAGGTTAACTAGTCATTTCGCAGTAGCATATACAAATTCTCCACGCTTTGCAATCTCAATCGCCACAGTTGGATTTAAACTCTCATACTCGGAAAATAAAGTAATGTCGATTAGTAAGTGATCTGATGCTCCGAATCTAATATAAAATCTACTCCGTCTGCCTTTTCAGTGGAATTAACTAATTTTATCATAAATGTTGTTAAAAGTATAATGTCTTTATTTGTATATACCGCTTCATGCGGACTAGTGAACTTTTCGTGTTCACTCGATACAGGCACAAAGAGAACTAAACATAAAACGAATATGCGTACATAGGCAATAATTCTGATGCGCGCAGGCAACTATGTCTTAAGCTACAATTAACAGTTTGTTGCGCGTAGGCAACAAAGCTACAATAGAGTATGCGTTACTGCGTATTATACTTATATATTTCAAAACTCCTTCTTAACGCAGATTTCTATTGCATACCCATCATTTGAATAAATTTTTTATGCTTAACTTTACTTAAGTTCTTGGTTAAAACATCTGATATCATATTATCTGTAGAAACATATTCAATATTAATAATATTATTTTTAACCATTTCTCTTACATGATGGTACTTAATATCTATGTGCTTACTACGCGCGTGAAACTTAGCATCCTTTGCTAAATGTTGCGCGCTTTGATTATCGCTATATATCTTGGTTCCAGGTTCTTGACTGAAACCCATTTCATTCATAATTTTTATTATGTACGCAGCCTCCTTAGCTGCTGTTGAAAGTGCCACATATTCGGCTTCTGTGCTGCTTAATGAGACAATGCTCTGTTTTTTGGACTCCCAAGAGAAAGCTGCACCCGCGGTGAAGAACGCCCAACCACTGAAGGACTTCCTATCTGTGCTGTCTCCAGCCCAATCAGCATCAACATAACAGTATATAGGTTTACCGGTCTTCTTGTAGTGTAAACCCAATTCTGTTGCGCCTCTTAGATATCTCAATATCTGCTTAGCACCTACGAGGTGCTCCTGATGTGGATCTGCATTCTGCTGTGCCAGTTTCGTCACCGAATGTAGAATATCTGGCCTTGTGGTGATCGCCAAATACATCAACGAACCAATTAAAGATTGATAGCTGACTTGATTCGTTCGCTGACATTCGTTGTTCGAGCATTTAACTTGGTATCCTGCCTCAAGAGGGATTGCATTAGGCTTACAATCTTGCATACCATACTCACGCAGAAGACTCTCAATGTATTGTCTATGACCCACAGTAACGCTGCCAGTTTCACCTTCACGTTCTATTTCCATACCAAGGAAATGTTTGAGCTGACCGCCATCTACAACGTCAAACTCCTTAGATAAGCGTGCCTTCACGCTAAGAAGATTTTCCATCTTCGAACTTGCTACTATGAGATCATCCACATAGACTACTATGATGTCGATATTTTCGCCGTCCTGACATGTGTACAAACATGGTTCACTGGGGCATGGAACAAAGCCAATTTTTTTTAAAACCATGTCCAGTTTCTCGTTCCATTCCCGACCACTTTGTTTCAGGCCGTACAGTGACTTGTTTAGCTTAAGTACTTGGCGTGAAGATTCTTCATTGACAAATCCCTCTGGTTGTCGCATGTACACTTCATCTTGTAGCTCACTGTTGAGATAAGCAGAAGAAACATCAACCTGGTGCATATACATACCCTTTTCCACTGCTAGAGCAATCACCAATCTGATTGTCGAATATCTGGCCACAGGTGAAAATGTATCTGTATAGTTCACGCCGTACTGTTGAGCGCAACCTTTGGCTACCAAACGAGACTTGAACCGATGTATGTTGCCATTTTTGTCTCGCTTCACTGCAAACACCCATTTACAGCCAATTGCCTTATGCCCCTTGGGGAGATCAACCAACGTCCATGTTTTGTTGATTTGAAGACTGTTCATCTCCTTCTGCATCGACGCGTTCCACTCATCTGCGTGAAGACTACTTAAAGCATCATTCACATTTAATGGCACAGCAATGTCATGACATTCAGAGTGTTGTATTGTTTGCGTGGGCGTCCAGGCTTTCCAGTGTGCAATATTTTCGGTCGTCCAGGACCCCTTTTGCTATTTGTAGCACTTGACTCGACTTCGTTTTCTCCTTCTGCAGACTGATAGGACTCTTCCACATCTTCTGCGGCGTCCACTTGTATGTTTTCTTCTTGATGACTCTCTGCATCTGCATCTACTTCGGCTATCAGTACAATATCAACATTGTCGTTGAAAAACGAATCCTTTCGTTTTATGCCATCATCAGTAAAATCCTCTTCGAGGAATATTACGTCGCGTGCCTCAGTTATTCTTCGTGTGCTTGGATTAAACAGCCTATACGCCTTGGCTGTTTCTGAATAACCAACCATTACTCGCTCTTCCCCCTTTGGTAAGAACTTCTTGCTGTGTGTTTTGTTAAGCACGATGGCCCTTGTGCCGAAGACTCTCATATGACCAACTGATGGTTTCTTGCCAGACCATGCCTCAAGCGGTGTCATATCTTCTAATGTCGATGTCTCAGACCGATTTCGGAGATATGCTGAAGTCTTTATAGCCTCTGCCCAGAAATCCTCCTTCAAACCAGCATGTAGGATCATGCTCCGTGTCATCTTGACTAACGTTCGATTCGCACGCTCTGCCACACCGTTTTGCTGAGGTGTATGGGGTACAGTCAACTGCCTTTTTATGCCGTTGCTCACTAAATATTTTTCGAATTTTTCACTCAAATATTCACGCCCATTATCACTTCGGAGAAACTTAATCCTTTTTCCAGTTTGTGTTTCTGCAAGTGTCTTATATTCTTTGAACCTGTCGAATATTTCATCACGTGTTTTCAAGAAACATACATACACATATCGTGATTTGTCATCAATAAAAGTAGCAAAATATCGCGCGCCACCAACTGAGCTTGTATTTATCGGGCCACATATATCTGTATGTATTAATCCCAACACATCATTGATGCGATTCTCAGATTTCTTTGCGAAACTCTTCACTTTTATTTTGCACTTTGCACATATTTCACATACATGGTTTTTCATATCAGAACACTTTGCCAATTTTAATCCGTGCACCAGCTGATTTTCAATCATTTTATTTAGGCTACCAAAATTTAAATGCCCAAGCCTATTGTGCCACTTCATCATTTCTGATATGTTTGCCTTCGCGACAAAGCACTGTTCCTTTTTTGCTTCGAACAAATACAAATTTTCTTTCACTGTCGCCGTCAAAAGCACATCGCCTTCACGATTCTCAATGTGAGCATTATTCTTCACAAATTTCACATTATATCCATTCTGCACAACTTTTGACACAGATATGAAGTTACACTGAAGATCTCGAACGAATAGTGTATCAGTCAAGTCGATTGTGATATTTTTGTTTATCAAACGCACAGTTCCCCGACCATAAGCCTCTATGTAATTATTTCCAGCTAAAATAATTTTTTCTTTGTGTTCTCTCAAATTAATAAAGCTTGATCGGTCGGTACACAAGTGTGTTGTGGCGCCACTGTCCAGACACCAAACGTTTTTCTCAAAACCACCCCTTGTTTTGCTTGTAGCTGCAAACACTGCGTACGACTTTTTACTCTCTTTTTCGCTCTCATTGCTGCTCTCCGCTTTGTTTGAATTGTCTCTAGCGCGACAATTTACAGCTATATGACCATGACGTCCATACGTCCAGCGGCCTTTTTTCTTTGTCTTTTTGTCTTGCGATCCTCCTTTTTCGCTTTTACCGTTGCTTCCTTGGTTCCATTTACCAACTGTTGCGAACATTTTCTGCTCTCCCTTTTGCTCTATGTCTGTTGTGCGCCTTTCACTCTCTTCGAGTAATTTGATTTTTAGCGCACTTAACGTTGGCAATGCACTACGAAATTGTCGTAGACTTCTGACAAACTTGACAACAGCAATATTGACAGACACTCTTCATTTAAAATAAAGTCTATTTCACTTAATTTTTCGATCAGTTCTGTAAACTTGCTAATATGTTCTGTCATACTATTTACTTCTTCTTGTTTTATGCGAAGTAACTGCTTTAATAAAGTTACACGACGCGCTGGTCCCGTTGGTATATGTATTTCCTTAAGTTTATTCCAGGCAATTGTTGATGTTGCGCAATTCTTAACATGATTAATTTGCGACGGCTTTATGCACAACACGATGCTTGCAAGCGCCTTTTCGTCTTTTTTATCAAAATCTGCTTTCTGTTCAGCACTGTCTGTTTCGTTTTTCACGACACGACCACACACATACTGCCACAATTCTGAATGTATCAGAATACTTTTCATTTGAACGACCCACGCACTATAATTTTGGTCGTCCAATTTTTCTATCGAGTTCATTATTGAATTCATATTTTCTACGAATTATCTCCAGAATTAACGCACTATTCTGGGCCCATAACCTGTTAAAAGTATAATGTCTTTATTTGTATATACCGCTTCATGCGGACTAGTGAACTTTTCGTGTTCACTCGATACAGGCACAAAGAGAACTAAACATAAAACGAATATGCGTACATAGGCAATAATTCTGATGCGCGCAGGCAACTATGTCTTAAGCTACAATTAACAGTTTGTTGCGCGTAGGCAACAAAGCTACAATAGAGTATGCGTTACTGCGTATTATACTTATATATTTCAACAAATGTAAACGCACAATCCAGCTGCGTTGCTGCCATCTGAGTCTATCTCTCTCTAACAGCTACTTTCATCATTAACGCAAACGCACGTTTTGGCTGCGTTGTTGTAGCCATCTGAGCCTGTCTCTCTCTAAAATTACTTTCAACGAAACATTCTGGTTGCCTGCCTGTCTTTTTAAGAAGAAACAGGCTTTCTTTATTGCCACAATAAAAAAACTTTAGCTTAGACTTTAACTTGTTCTTAAATGGTTTTTTTTTACAAATTTTGTTACTTTGTTTTTGTATGTGTTATCCCTAGTCTCTCGATTGCCTATAGCCTGCAGCACTTTAGCACTTGTGCCTTTGTTAACTCGTTTTAATTTAATTTCATGATCGAGAAGCTGTGTCTTTACAAAAACTAATGTTAAATTGCTGAGAGAGTTTCTATCGCAGTTATTACTCCATCATAGCTAGGTGGAAGTGTTAAAAGTAAATGAGACACTTTGTCCATTTTATCCGCGACTAACTCAGTTACCAGATCATCAAATAAATGATAGTGGTTCTCTGGCGAAGTATCACCTTTTAATTTTAAACACAATAATTGTTTGCGTAATGAAAATTGAGATGCCAGGCTTTTTCGATCGTAAATAGTATCGAAATTGTCAAAAGTCTGCTTAGAGGTATTCCCATTGTTGGCAAAAACTAAAAACGAGTCACTCAAATATTCTATTATAAGGCTCTTTGCATTTCTTTCCGCCCGTCTCACTTCATCACTTATCTCCGTTTTTTCTTCATCATTTACTCTCAATTAATCGTTTTCCTCTAACACCACCCTTACTCGGAACTTCCTAATAGCATATTTTTCCTCGTTAAAAATCAAATCAACAGTTTCATTGAAACTAAAGGCGTATGGCAAGTTATATTGCCATTTGAATGCTTCTAATCCAAAACACAATTGGATGTTTGTCGATTAAGCTTTTAATGCGATAGTAATGTCTTTTATTTAGCAAACTTTTACGAACCATTACGTCTTCATCACAAGGCTGGCGAGCACCAGACCACACTGCAAACGCAGGTACCTCTACTACTTTAAAAGAGGTGTCTGAGACATTACGGTCCTTACCGCAGAAATTTGATAGCCTACAAAAGGATGTTAAACGCTTGCAGTCAGTCAGTCAACCAAATAATCCTCGGATCGACCCCGCAGTCAAACACGCAATCTCCCACGTGGCCATCAGTCCCAAAATTCCGGAAACTCCAGTCGTCAAGAGGATGAGCAACAAACCACACTTTGCTTCTAACACCACAAATTTGGCGATAATGCACAAAAATGCCACTCGCCTTGCGCTCGCAGTCAAGATTTGAACTAAAAACGCTGTCGTCGCCTAGGGCAGCCGACACATCAACTATCGACCCTGTGGCACAAAATAAATATATTAACTGAACGCCGACTCCACATCTACGACCTGACATCACGCATCAAATACCTCATCGATTCCGCATCGGTGGTGTCTGAAATACCACGGGCATTGGTAAAACATAAGACCAAGCAAGGAGATCTACTTTTATACGCTGCGAATCAAACACCAATCCACACGTACGGATGTCAAATACAACAACTAAACTTGGGTCTCCGTCGTAACATTGCTTGCATCAAAATTGTCAAAAGTCTGCTTAGAGGTATTCCCATTGTTGGCAAAAACTAAAAACGAGTCACTCAAATATTCTATTATAAGGCTCTTTGCATTTCTTTCCGCCCGTCTCACTTCATCACTTATCTCCGTTTTTTCTTCATCATTTACTCTCAACTAATCGTTTTCCTCTAACACCACCCTTACTCGGAACTTCCTAATAGCATATTTTTCCTCGTTAAAAATCAAATCAACAGTTTCATTGAAACTAAAGGCGTATGGCAAGTTATATTGCCATTTGAATGCTTCTAATCCAAAACACAATTGGATGTTTGTCGATTAAGTTTTTAATGCATAGTAATGTCTTTTATTTAGCAAACTTAAAACTTAGCAATAGGATCTTTTCGATTCCTCCAATCTATCATATGTCATCGAGATCGACGGCGTTGCCACAAGAGTGTGGCGGTTCTAGTGTCGCACTTTAGCGACCACAATGGGCACTAACAGCTGATTGGTGGCAAGGCCAAAGAACGAATTGGTTTTCTAACACTGAAGACGAGAATCGAAAACCAAGATGGAGAACGAGATAGACTCGAGAAAAAGAATTAAGCATACGATAAATAAAAAGCATGAATTTACTACAAACGTGGAACACCTTTCGAATTGAAACTAAAGTGGTGACCCCGACGAACGAATACGACATATTCGCTGCCCGACAGGATACAATTCTATCTGGCAGAAGAGCACGCGACCAGTTTCGCAATCTGGTGAAACTCCGCCATTTTCTTTTATACACACGCCACGCTACAATTTGCGGTCATTAAAGAAAAGAAAACTTATATTTTTGGAGAGCGAGGATCAAAGTGTAAAAATGGAAACGCAAGAAGACTTGATCCTCCAACTACGTGACCTGCAACAGCAGATGGAAGCGCTTCGTGCCAATTCGGCATCTCGGCAAAACACACCACGCTCGCCCACACCATGTGCCACAATTCTTTTGCCAAAGCTTACACGAAACAGCACCCAATTATGGTTCGCGCAAGTAGAACGTTCTTTTCGCCTACATAATGTCACCGATGATGTAGACAAATTCGACTTTGTCGCTGTACATTTGGAAGAAAAAGTAGTTTTGAATGTGGAAGAGCTCATAATCCAGCCACCGACTTTACACAAATATGACACATTGAAGGCTGACTTCTACAAAAATTCGACGATTCTACAGAGTCAAAATTACGCCGCTTACTGCAAGGGGGAGGAACAACAGGACTGAAGCCAACCGAAGTCCTAGCACACATGCGTCGCCCCACTCCAAGCCCTGGCTGTGAAAGCATTCTACACACTCTCTTTCTGGCTTAAATGCCGCAGTCTATTCGACCACTGCTTACGGTGTGGGAAGATGCTGACTTGAACAAGTTAGCAAAGATCGCTGACAGATTGCTTGACGCTACTGGAACCAACACCACGTTTGCCATTACGTCTTCATCACAAGGCTGGCGAGCACCAGACCACACTGCAAACGCAGGTACCTCTACTACTTTAAAAGAGGTGTCTGAGACATTACGGTCCTTACCGCAGAAATTTGATAGCCTACAAAAGGATGTTAAACGCTTGCAGTCAGTCAGTCAACCAAATAATCCTCAGGATCGACCCCGCAGTCAAACACGCAATCTCCCACGTGGCCAACAGTCCCCCAATTCCGGAAACTCCAGTCGTCAAGAGGATGAGCAACAAACCACACTTTGCTTCTAACACCACAAATTTGGCGATAATGCACAAAAATGCCACTCGCCTTGCGCTCGCAGTCAAGATTTGAACTAAAAACGCTGTCGTCGCCTAGGGCAGCCGACACATCAACTATCGACCCTGTGGCACAAAATAAATATATTAACTGAACGCCGACTCCACATCTACGACCTGACATCACGCATCAAATACCTCATCGATTCCGGATCGGTGGTGTCTGAAATACCACGGGCATTGGTAAAACATAAGACCAAGCAAGGAGATCTACTTTTATACGCTGCGAATCAAACACCAATCCACACGTACGGATGTCAAATACAACAACTAAACTTGGGTCTCCGTCGTAACATTGCTTGCATCGAAATTGTCAAAAGTCTGCTTAGAGGTATTCCCATTGTTGGCAAAAACTAAAAACGAGTCACTCAAATATTCTATTATAAGGCTCTTTGCATTTCTTTCCGCCCGTCTCACTTCATCACTTATCTCCGTTTTTTCTTCATCATTTACTCTCAACTAATCGTTTTCCTCTAACACCACCCTTACTCGGAACTTCCTAATAGCATATTTTTCCTCGTTAAAAATCAAATCAACAGTTTCATTGAAACTAAAGGCGTATGGCAAGTTATATTGCCATTTGAATGCTTCTAATCCAAAACACAATTGGATGTTTGTCGATTAAGTTTTTAATGCATAGTAATGTCTTTTATTTAGCAAACTTAAAACTTAGCGATAGGATCTTTTCGATTCCTCCAATCTATCATATGTCATCGAGATCGACGGCGTTGCCACAAGAGTGTGGCGGTTCTAGTGTCGCACTTTAGCGACCACAATGGGCACTAACAGCTGATTGGTGGCAAGGCCAAAGAACGAATTGGTTTTCTAACACTGAAGACGAGAATCGAAAACCAAGATGGAGAACGAGATAGACTCGAGAAAAAGAATTAAGCATACGATAAATAAAAAGCATGAATTTACTACAAACGTGGAACACCTTTCGAATTGAAACTAAAGTGGTGACCCCGACGAACGAATACGACATATTCGCTGCCCGACAGGATACAATTCTATCTGGCAGAAGAGCACGCGACCAGTTTCGCAATCTGGTGAAACTCCGCCATTTTCTTTTATACACACGCCACGCTACAATTTGCGGTCATTAAAGAAAAGAAAACTTATATTTTTGGAGAACGAGGATCAAAGTGTAAAAATGGAAACGCAAGAAGACTTGATCCTCCAACTACGTGACCTGCAACAGCAGATGGAAGCGCTTCGTGCCAATTCGGCATCTCGGCAAAACACACCACGCTCGCCCACACCATGTGCCACAATTCTTTTGCCAAAGTTTACACGAAACAGCACCCAATTATGGTTCGCGCAAGTAGAACGTTCTTTTCGCCTACATAATGTCACCGATGATGTAGACAAATTCGACTTTGTCGCTGTACATTTGGAAGAAAAAGTAGTTTTGAATGTGGAAGAGCTCATAATCCAGCCACCGACTTTACACAAATATGACACATTGAAGGCTGACTTCTACAAAAATTCGACGATTCTACAGAGTCAAAATTACGCCGCTTACTGCAAGGGGGAGGAACAACAGGACTGAAGCCAACCGAAGTCCTAGCACACATGCGTCGCCCCACTCCAAGCCCTGGCTGTGAAAGCATTCTACACACTCTCTTTCTGGCTTAAATGCCGCAGTCTATTCGACCACTGCTTACGGTGTGGGAAGATGCTGACTTGAACAAGTTAGCAAAGATCGCTGACAGATTGCTTGACGCTACTGGAAGCAACACCACGTTTGCCATTACGTCTTCATCACAAGGCTGGCGAGCACCAGACCACACTGCAAACGCAGGTACCTCTACTACTTTAAAAGAGGTGTCTGAGACATTACGGTCCTTACCGCAGAAATTTGATAGCCTACAAAAGGATGTTAAACGCTTGCAGTCAGTCAGTCAACCAAATAATCCTCAGGATCGACCCCGCAGTCAAACACGCAATCTCCCACGTGGCCAACAGTCCCTCAATTCCGGAAACTCCAGTCGTCAAGAGGATGAGCAACAAACCACACTTTGCTTCTAACACCACAAATTTGGCGATAATGCACAAAAATGCCACTCGCCTTGCGCTCGCAGTCAAGATTTGAACTAAAAACGCTGTCGTCGCCTAGGGCAGCCGACACATCAACTATCGACCCTGTGGCACAAAATAAATATATTAACTGAACGCCGACTCCACATCTACGACCTGACATCACGCATCAAATACCTCATCGATTCCGGATCGCTGGTGTCTGAAATACCACGGGCATTGGTAAAACATAAGACCAAGCAAGGAGATCTACTTTTATACGCTGCGAATCAAACACCAATCCACACGTACGGATGTCAAATACAACAACTAAACTTGGGTCTCCGTCGTAACATTGCTTGGCCTTTCATCATCGCTGATGTGCAGACGGCAATCATCGGAGCAGATTTGTTAACCAAATTCCAGCTGTTAATAGATCTCACTAATAAACGTTTAATCGATTGTTTGACAGGCCTTTCGACACCGGCATGTTTGACAGATGCGAATCAACTATCTGTTTCAACTGTTCAAGCTATGGTCAATCTACAAGATCTAGTGCAAGAGTTTGTAGATGTCACAAATCCGGATGCCCAGTGTCAGATCGTCGTCGCCGTCTCTCTGGTGACAAAAGAGTTCAATTTTTAATTGAACAAGGCATATGTCGGCCCTCAAAAAGTGGAGCAGCCCATTACACATGGTGTCCAAAAAATATGGCGGTTGGCGTGCATGCGGCGATTACCGCAAACGGAATGCTGACACTACACCGGATCGCTATCCCATCGCTCACATCCATGATTTCTCCGAGAATTTACACCAAAAAACGATATTCTCCACGCTGGATCTTGTAAAGCCGTATTACCAAATACCTATGGCGGACAATGATGTTCAAAAGACTGCAGTATGTACACCATTTGGTCTTTTCAAGTTTCTATACATGCCACTTGGGTTGAAAAATGCAACGCAAACTTTCCAACGCTTTATGGATGACATTTTTTGTGGAATCGATTTTGTATTCTGCTACATAGATGACATACTCATCAAGTCAAACACCATGGCTGAAAACGGAGAACATAAACGCATCGTTCTACAGATTCTACGTAAACACGGCGTGTGCGTAAATCTCAGCAAATGCAACATTGCAAAAACCGAGGTTCGTTTTCTCAGTTACACTATCAACAAACATGGAATTAAGGCGCCAACCGATCGAATTGACGCTTTGATCAACTACACACGTCCAAACACAATCAAGCAACTTGGTCGTTTTCTTGGTATAATAAACTACTACCGTAGATGCTTACGGTAGTGTAGCTGGTGCAGCACTTCTAGCATTTCCATCTCCAAATGCACACCTTGCACTAGTGTGTGACGCATCTGATGTAGCTATTGGCGCGGTTCTGGAGCAACAGTTAGACGACGACTAAAAACCAATAGGATTTTTTCCCAAAAAGCTCAACAGTACAGAAAAGAACTACAGCACATACGACAGAGAACTACTCGCTATTTTCGAAGCTGTGAAATACTTCAGACACCTAAACGAAGCCCGCACCTTTCTCATTAAGACCGACCACAAGCCGTTACTGTACGCATTTCAGCAACGACCCGAGAAGATGTCAACACGGCAAATCCGACCGCTTGGTTTCATCTCACAGTTCACTACGACGATCGTACAAATAAAAGGCACAGAGAAGTCTATTGAAGATGCATTCTCACGTATCTGCTCAATTGCATCACCGACAGCTGTAGATTTGGCGCAATTCGAAAAGGCACAGGAGGAAGATCTTAAATTGACAGAACTACTTCAAGGCAACACATCTCTCAAGTTACAACGTTGACGCTACGACGAGAATACCGAAATTTACTGTGATGTATCGACGGGGTATGTTCGACCATACGTTCCAAAAGTTCTTCGACATCAAGTGTTCGGCTTTATTCACAACCTGTCTCATCCGAGTGGAAGATCAACATTACACCAAATTCGTCAGAAATACGTGTGGCCATCAATGAATCGAGAAGTTATAAGTTGGTGCAGAAACTGTGTCGCATGTCAACAAGCAAAAATACACAAACATAATTATCTAATACCCAACAAAATCAACGTTCCAAGTGAAAGATTCGATCATGTGCCCGGCTATCGCTACTGCTTAACGATGATTGACCGTTTCTCTCGCTGGCCTGAGGCTGTGCCACTGAGGGACATCACAGCAGGAACGGTAACAACCGCGTTCTGGACAATCTGGGTAGCACGATTTAAAACTCCAACAACGATTACCACTGACCAAGGGACGCAGTTTGAGTCTGCGATTTTCAATCAATTAGCTCAACTAGTCGGCAGCAAACACATTCATACGACTGCATATCATCCTCAATCCAACGGAATGATAGAGAGATGGCACAGGTCGTTCAAAACAGCTTTAATGTGCAACGGAAGTACGCCGTGGTTACAATTACTACCAACCGTATTTCTGGGACTTCGTACTTGCTACAAACAAGATCTGCAATCGTCTGCTATAGAAATGCTATATGGAGCACCGCGTCGCTTACCAAACGAATTCTTTGATGATCTGGATACGAAGACGAACCCTATTACATTTTTGTCAGGATTCCGAGAGCATATGTTTCAAATACGGCCAACGCAGACAGCGCATCATATCAAGGCAAAGGCCAAGATGTTCTTGATGAAAGGGATTGAGCAGTTTTCTCACGTTTTTATTCGAACCGATGACGTTAAGCAACCGCTTGAACCACCTTATTTAGGGCCTTATGAAATTGTTCGACGTAAAACTGACAGAGTTTACGTATTAAAAATCAACAACAAAGAAATTGCAGTATCAATTGACCGGCTTAAGCCCGCTTTCATCATCAAGGACGACGACAACATGCAGCAACAGCGAATCAATTCCACGCCATGTACATACGAGAAACAATTTCGTGTACTTCGTGTATTTTCCAATTCGTGACGCAGTCACTGGAGAGGGAGTACTGTTGCGGTTCTAGTGTCGCACTCTAGCGACCACAATTGGCACTAACAGCCAATTGGTGGCAAGGCCAAAGAACGAATTGGTTTTCTAACACTGAAGACGAGAATCGAAAATCAAGATGGAGAACGAGATAGACTCGAGAAAAAGAATTTAGCATACGATAAATAAAAATCATAAATTTCCTACAAACATGGAACAGCTTTCGAATTGAAACTATAGGAGTTTCACTCAGACGCCACCTAGCAGACTCTAGCTGAACATAGTTCCAGTGTCGGTTCTACCGAAAACAACGGAATTAGTTTTGGTGACCAAGAATACTGTTTTCAGTAATACGAGCTCGAAAATTATGGAATTACCAGTGCAAAGCGTGTCAGATTGTGAATTACGTTCGGTTATTCGTTTTTTAAATGCAAAAGGGTTAAACGGTAATGAGATTCACAGTGAATTGTGTCTATTTATGGTGAAGACTGTATGAGTGTCCAAATGGTGCGAAGATGGCGCACAGATTTTTTCAATGGACGCGCAGAAGTCCACGATAAGCAGCGTGCTGGACGCCCAAAAAGCGTCATTACGGACGATGCGATTGCAGCGGTTGAAAAAATTATTCAGGAGGACAGACGATTGACTATTGACGATATTTTGGAAATGAAGCCTCCTGAATGTCAAAATCACCGAATTTCAGTCCATACAATAGTGTTGGAGAAGCTTGGTTACAGTAAAGTTTGCGCAAGCTGGGTCCCACGCATTGTTTCCGATAATCACAAACAACAACGACTTCACGCAGCCCAACAGTTCTTGGAAATGCTCGAAAAATACTCTCCAGATCTCGCACTAAGTGACTATATCCTTTTCCTAAAGTTAAAAGAAAGCTTGGGTGGCCAGCACTTCAGGATTCACATGTGCATAAAGGAAGCGGAAACAAAAACTCGTAGGCAGAGAGAGAGAGAGAGAGAGAGAGCTTTTTCTCTTTTCAAGATCAGAGCCGACTCCAGCGCAACGATTAGCCATTCCATCGAAAAATTTTCTCTTAGGACCGTTTCACCCAAAACCAATTAACAAAATAATTGTAAAATGTATACTTGGATTTGATCAATTGTATTATTTATTTATTTAAGTCAACTAAAAGCAGTTGGCTACGAAATTAAATTTAAAACAAATAAAGGATTTAAATTATAAAATTAAAATAGGAATTCAAACTCAAAATAATAATAGAAAAAATTAAAAATTTAAATTTAAATCTAAATCTCGGAAATAAAAATATAAGAAACAATTAATTCATTTAAATCGATCCAACATTTGTTGCAAGGTCTGGGGAGAACCCGGAAAACCCCAATCAGATCAATATATTAGTATATTAGTGAAGAATAAAGGAGTATTAGAATATTGACAATATACTATTACTCATATAGACACTATTTGGAGCAATAGTACAGGGTAGGCTATTTAAATTGGAAGCATTTGTTTTTGAAAAAAAATAATGAAAATAACAAAATTTTGTTCATTTAAAAACTCATTTATTATAGTCCTTGGAAAAATGTTTGAACTTGTTTTGTAAGTGATATCGCTTAAATAGCCGCCATTAGCGTTGGATGCGTAATGTGCCCTTTTTCAGCATTTTCCATCACTTTTGCCAATGTATCGGCCGATATAGCTCTGATTTCGCGGCGTATGTTGGCTCTGTAGAGTTGAGCTAGTGTCCTTGGCTTGCTAACGCATACCGTGGATTTCAAATAGCCCCACAAAAAAAAGTCTGGTGGCGTCAAATCTGGTGACCTCGATGGCCAGCTAAAATTGCCTCTTTACGATATGAGTCGTTCGGAGAACTATGGCCGTAATAAATCGATTGTTTGTTATGCTGTATAGCATGTAGCGCGATCCTTTTGAAATCAGAAGTCATCCAAACCATTTTCACGAGCAATTGGGATCACAAAATCGGTTATCATGGCTTGATAACTATCGCCATTGACGGTTGTGGTGACTCCACGATTGGTTTGGTAAAAATACGGACCGAGGATCATATTCGAGCAAACGCCACAACAAAGTGTGACTTTTTGGTCCTATAGAGGCACTTCCTCAATAAAGTGAGGATTTTCAGTGGCATAGAATCGACAATATTGTTTGTTTACGCCTTTTAGCGTGAAATGTGCCTCGTCTGACATAATGATTTTTCGCAAAAACTCTGTTTGGTTCACAGCCATTTCATTGCACTATTTGGCATAATCTATGCGACGCGAACAGTCAGCTGGGTTTAGTTTATGTCTCATTTGGATTTTGTACGGAAACATCTTCAAATCACTATTTTTTGGATCAGCCTCAACACTGGCTCGTACGGCTTCAATATATCCATCGGAACGTGTTGTTAACTGTCTGGATGAGTAATTAGCCTAACATTGCCGGAGTTCATAAACTTTGCGTATAAACGTCTTATGGTATTTTCACCGGGAGCACTTTTAACTTTATTTTTTGCACGAAACGCACGCTTGAATTTCACAATTGAGAAGTTCTTTTGAATATAAATCTGAACAATTTCAGCGGGTTCTTTCCATGGTAAAAATTGTCTTCGAAAGACGATTCCAACACAGTATGACATTTGTCGATCTCGCAGTGCTGTCAAATGTTACAGGGTTGCCTGTTGCTTGCGATTTAAATGACCTACCCTGTATAAGAAGCATAGTACATTGAAGTATTAATGTATTAATGAATAAGTAAATAGGGCTTACACTGTTACTAATTAATATACTTTTAGAAGTGGTAGTATATAAAAGAAGCAGTATAATGGAGAATTAAAAGGTTAAAAAAGGAAGTAAGATAAATTGAAGAAATGTAGCTAAAAAGGAGCTTAATTGTTTCTACTAAGATATAGGAAAAGAAAAGATTTTAAAGAAGAAAAAGAAAATGCATTTGAGATCACGTTGTGTAGATTATTGTAATTAACACATAAAGCATGGAAAGAGCTGTGTAATGCGTAATTTGTTGTGCATGTAGAAAGGGACAATATATTATTCCTAGTATATAATTCCTAGTACAACGACGAAGAATAGAAAATTTAAGACGACCTAGAAGGAAAGAACAGTCTATATTGCCTATTATCAGTTTATATAGAAAAACAACACCAAGAGTTTTTCTACGATTAATTAGTGAAGGAAGATTAAGAAGAAGCAGCCTACTGGAGTATGACGGTAGACGAAGATTGGGGTCCCAGTTTAGTGCACGTAAAGCGAACACCACAAATTGCTTTTGAACGGATTGGGTGGCACTATACTGACGGCACCAGACGCATGAACAGTATTCCAGAATCGGCCGAACAAGAGAAATGTAAAGGATTTTTGTGCTAAAAGGATCATTGACTTATTTTGACCAACGTTTACTAAACCCAAGTACTCCCTTGGCTATATTCGTGATGGGAGAGATATGCAAATTAAAATTGAATTTACAGTCAAATAAGACACCCAAGTGTTTAACCGTGGATATACGTTGAAAAAGAATATTGTCAATCGTGTAGGAGCCTAAATAGGGTCTAACGTGACTAAATGTCATACACATACATTTTGCACAACTGAGATGCAACTGATTGGTCAGACACAGGGTTGCAAAGCCTTCAATTCCTCTTGCAAAAAGTTTTGAGTGGGATCAGTGTATGAACAGATAAGCTTAACATCATCTGCATACATGAGACAATCGGAATGAGGAAGGGTGGTAGGTAAATCATTAATAAAAAGAGTGAATAAAAGGGGTCCTAAATGACTAACTTGAGGTACACCAGAAGTGACAGAAATTGGCCTCGAAGTAGAAGACCTCAGTAACACTTTTTGGGTTCTATCTTTCAAATAAGAGGAAATCCAATATAATAAGGAGGGTGGGAAACCTATGCAATCAAGTTTAAAGATAAGAAGATTATGATTGACAGAGTCAAAAGCTTTACTAAAATCCGTGTAAAAAACATCGGATTGACTTTTTTTAAAAATGCATCATTTACCAAAGTGGTAAATTCCAGTAAATTGGTCACAGTCGAACGACCTTGTACAAAGCCATGTTGGGAAGGGGATATAATTGATTTGCAGCAATGCTGTAAAGTAGAAACAAGAATTATTTCAAACAATTTAGGAATTGCAGTGGATTCAAGAGATAGAGTAAAAAGCTTAGGCAACGGTTCAGCCAGAGAAGAGCTGCACTCCTTAAAGATAAAACTAGGAATGTTGTCAGGCCCAGGAGAGAAAGAAGCTTTTTAAGAATTGATAGAAGAGCTTAGCGAGTTATAAGATATAGTAGGAGTGAAGATAAAGTTAGAGGCAGGAATATTATACGGATAAGTTGAACTGAAGGAGGACATAGGTGAGTAAGTAGATTGGAAAAAATTAGCGAATAGATCAACTGTAGCGGAATCGTTGTTAGCTTTCTCTACCCCTAGAAAAAAGAAGGTAAAATTGAGGATTTTCGATTCAAGTCTCTGCATAAGAAGTCCAGGGCAAGATTATTGTTGTAATTGGTTGTGTCTATTAGTATAACTCTAAGCACATTTGGTGATTTCAATTTCCATTTTACAAATGGTTAATTTAAATATTTGTGTATGTCACATTTGCTCAAAAATTAAGGAGCACTTGTGATGTTTTTATAGGATCATAGATTGATACGTTTGTACGAGGGATATTCAAAAAGTAGGTTTCCCTAGTCTTGCGTTTCACTCAGACGCCACCTAGCGGACTCTATCTGAACATAGTTCCAGTGTAGGCTCTACCGAAAACAACTGAATTAGAATTATATATATATATATAAATATATATCTTTGAGAGTATTATGTGTAAGTTCGTCAAATAAAATACGGCTTTCACAATTTTAATTCGTCTTTAAAATGTTTTTCTACATTGAAAGTTACAAACTGCTTAAAGTAGTGTTATTATTCCGACGCTGACATGAAATAAAGTATCTGACATAAAATTAGGTCAATAATACCGTAATAACAGCAGTACTTAAAGCGAAAATAAACATATTTACCTTGCTTATAAGATATTGCGTTTAATTTCTATTTCTAATACCTTTGGTATTTGGCTTTGACTTTTGATTAATAATTTGTGTACGGTGGGGTAGATAGATGGACATGGCTGGACCGACTGAAATCAATATATATACTTTATGTGGACGGATATTCTTCGTTGTACCTGATACATAGATTTATACAACTTCATTACGTTTTTGAGGGCATAAAACTCACTTATATTAGCAACATCAAAATTTCCTTCTTCCAATATGTACATCATATTTATCCGTGGGTACTAAAAATTACATATTGTTGCAAAGTCATTACGGATACTAGCTATCTACTACGATACCAGAAATATATATTTTTTTATTTCTTTAAATAACGAATAACTGTGTAAAGTTGACCTTTAATTAAACAGAAATTATGATTCTTAATTAATTTTATCCAAACTGATTATTTACTGGTTTAAAATTATCGTATGCCTAAAATATTAAATTATTATTGCTTAAAAATCACGTTGCATACAATATAGTATTTTAAAGCATATACATAATTGAAAAAATAAAAATAATGGAAGTTTTAATTTTCTATATAAAAAACTACTATATTATATGCAACGTGATGTATAATAAAAATAATTAAATAATTTTTTATCCTGATGGGTATATATATATGTCGGATATTACTTGGAAAGTTCTAGTTAAAACGCATATTGGTCAATACGTGTGTTTATTCTGTTTCCTTGCATGATTTGTTTTGTCATTTTGCAATGTTCTTTGTGCATGCCTTCTTGATTCTCTCGGCGCGGCAGCAACTGTTTCTGTCTAGCGTAGTCTGGTCGCGGGCATGAGTGAGATAGACATAGCAGGTACCTAAAGCAAATTTGACTAATAACTGTACGCAGTGTGTCTGTATTAAAGGGTAAGAAGGAATTGATCGGCTTAGAGCAAGCATTCGCTTTTCGGTATTGGCAATTACTATTCGACTATTGAAAAGGACAGACGAGCAGCTCCACAAGAAAAACGATGCCACGCGCCAGAAAACGCTTCGCCGAGTTTACTCAAGAAGATAATCTTAGTGAGGATTCAGTTAATGAATCGCCGACTATTGAATCTCCGACATCAGAAGTGGGATCGCCTACACCTCGTATCAATAGCGAGAATAGTTTGCTGACAATTTTAGAGTCGCAGAATCGAAATTTTTGCGAAATTTTAAAAGAAGTGCAACGTTCGCAGAAAGAGCCGAAAGATGTAATACCTGTTGTATTACCGAAGTTCAACCCGGATCGTGCAGACTCAGATGCTTTGTGTTGGTCTTCAACAGTGGATTACATTTTGTCCGAGAACCAACTGGAAGGCAGTGCTCTGGTGATGACACTCAGCAAGTCGCTAGAAGGAAGCGCGTCCCATTGGCTTTCGCAAACATGCTATCCTGGAATCACATGGACGCAATTCAGAGAACTGTTTTTGCAGTATTTCGTTGGGACAGAAACCTTAGCTGCAACAGTTATGAATTTGTTAAATGGACGCCCAAAAGAAGGGGAGTGCTTGTCGCTGTACGGAAGCAGAATGGTAACTTCGCTTATGGCAAGATGGAAATCACTGAACGTGGAACAAATTGCAGTCTCGGTGGCGTTGGCGCAGGCAGCTGGAATCGACAAAAGACTTCGACGCTTGGTTTTTACGACCGATATCAACACTCGAAGCGAGCTGCATCGAGAGTTAAAAGCCTTTTCGTTTGACGGTAGACATAGCCAGCATCCAAACGACAATACAGCACCGTCATCAGAAAAGAAAGCCAAGCTCTTTTCCAAAATCAAGTGTTATAACTGTGGCAAATCCGGCCACAAGAAGGCGGAATGTCGCTCGAACGAGGGAGCAACTCAGCACCAGCAGCATAGTAATAGACACTCTGGGTACACAGGAGGAAAAGACCGCACAACCGTGACCTGCTATGTGTGTGGAAAAGCTGGACATGTAGCTACAGTCTGTCCAAATCGTCAGGAGCGTACGTCAGCAAGCAAAAGCAATATCGTCAAAGATGTCAACGTTTGTACAGTACTTGAGCCCATAGGGACTTTGTTGCAGTCTGGTGAGTCATTCCAATTTTGCTTTGATTCTGGAGCCGAGTGCTCGCTCATCAAGGAGGCTGCTTCAGTAAGACTATCCGGAGTTAGAATAAGTAAAGTAGTTGTGTTACGGGGTATTGGTAGTAATACGGTTAATAGTACCTTGCAGATCTTGGCACATGTCTTGATATGCGAACGTTCTTTCGAAATCCTATTCCATGTAGTCTTAGACAATTATATCAAATACGACGCTCTGATTGGTCGAGAAATTTTGAGCCAGGGAATCGGAGTAACAATTACATCAAACACTCTTACAATGTTCAATGAAAAATCTATACTGCCTGTTCTTGTTTCCGAATGTAGTCCTGATTTGGCTAATGTTGACACCGACCTGCATGGAACGGATAGAGACCAATTACTATCAATACTACAAGAGTATTCGAACTCGTTTATAAATGGTATTCCGCAGAGCCGTGTGACTACAGGACAGTTAGAAATGCGTTTGATCGATAAAAATAAAACGGTTCAAAGGCGCCCGTATAGATTGAGTGTGGAGGAAAAAGAAAAAGTTAGAGATTTGATTCAACAGCTGTTGGAAACGAACATCATAAGACCTAGTGCCTCTCCCTTTGCGAGTCCGATGTTACTTGTCCGGAAGAAAAATGGTACAGACCGCCTCTGTGTAGATTATAGGGAGCTTAACGCTAACACAGTTTCTGACAAGTATCCTCTGCCGCTTATTGCCGACCAAATATCTAGGCTGAGCGATGCTCAGTTTTTCACCTGCATAGATATGGCAAGCGGATTTCATCAGTTCCCAATTCACCCGAATTCAATCGAGCGCACGGCGTTCGTGACCCCAGAAGGACAATATGAATATTTGGCTATGCCGTTTGGGCCTAAAAATGCCCCTTCTGTGTTCCAAAGAGCCATCAACCGTGCGTTGGGTGATCTTGCTCATTCATACGTCATTGTTTATATGGACGATGTAATGATAGTCGCCCGTACAAAAGAAGAAGCTTTCGAAAGATTACGGTTAACTTTACAAATACTGACTGAAGCAGGATTTTCGTTTAATATAAAAAAATGTTCTCTCCTTAAACATTGCGTTGAGTACTTGGGCTTCGAAATTAGAGCAGGTGAAATTAGACCAAATCCTAGGAAAATACAAGCACTTATAGATTTGCCACCTCCACAGTCGGTCACTCAGTTGAGACAATTTATTGGATTGGCCACCTATTTTCGTCAATTTGTGCCTATGTTTTCACAGTTGCTGAAACCCCTTTATGCTTTAACTGCAAAGAATGCTTCATTTTTATGGAATTTGGAGCACGAGCAAGTACGACATAAGGTAATTTCTATACTGACTAACGAACCTGTTCTCGTTATATTCGACCCACAACTTCCTATTGAGCTTCATACAGATGCGAGTGCCGACGGCTATGGCGCTATCTTGCTGCATAAAATTGAACACAAACCTAGAGTTATTGAATATTTCAGTAAAAGAACATCATCAGCAGAATCGCGTTATCACTCATACGAATTAGAGACACTTGCTGTTTACAATTCTATTAAGCACTTTCGTCACTACTTGTACATATAGACCCGGTGAAAGGATGGCTCATGTAGACTTTTTGTCCCGAAACCCTTTATCAGAAGGCCGTATAAAGTCAGCAGGTATAGTTGAAAAGCACATACATTTGACAGAAATTTCTGACAATTGCCTATTAGCTGAGCAGCAAAGAGATGAAGAAACGTCATCTATTGTTTCTAAATTGCGTAATAATGAACTATCTGAGGATTTGGCTAAGACTTATGAATTGCGGGCAGGAACACTGTACAGAAAAATACAAAGAAATGGAAAAATTCGCATTCTTCCTATTATACCAAAACCATTTAGGTGGTCTGCTGTCAACAACGTGCATGAGTCAATTATGCATCTCGGTTGGGCGAAAACTCTCGAGAAAATGTACGAGTTTTATTGGTTCGATAAAATGTCCAAGTATGTCCGCAAATTTGTCGACAACTGTATTACCTGCAGGTTGTCAAAGCCCCCATCTGACAAAATACGAGTCGAATTGCATCCTATTCCGAAGGTTGACGTCCCTTGGCACACAGTTCATGTTGACATCACGGGAAAGCTTAGCGGTAAAAACGACCAGAAGGAATACATAATAGTCTTGATAGATGCATTCACTAAATTTGTCTATCTTTCTCATACGTTAAGGCTAGATACAGAAAACTGCATCAAGGCAGTGAGATCCTTAATATCATTGTTTGGGGTTCCCTCTCGTCTGATTGCTGATCAAGGTCGTAGTTTTTCCAGCACACCATTCCGTAACTTTTGCTCTGTACAAAAAATAGATTTACATTTAATAGCCACCGGTGCTAGTCGGGCCAATGGCCAAGTAGAGCGAGTTATGGGGACTCTGAAGTCTATGCTAACTGCGGTTGAAACAGGTCAAAATTCTTGGCAGGATGCACTATGCGAAGTTCAACTGGCTCTTAATTGTACGCCTAATAGAGTGACGAAGGTTAGCCCTTTATAAATACTAATTGGCAAAGAAGCCAGGCCCTTTGGTCTTGTACCCGTTGTAGACAATGAAATTACAGTAGACGTTAACTATGTCAGAGAAATAGCAAAACGTAATATGGAAAAGAATGCTAAATATGATAAAGATAGGTTCGATAAAGGTAAAGCCAGTGTTGTAAGATTTAATGTCGGTGATCATGTTCTACTTAAAAACGAAGAGCGTCTACAGACCAAACTAGATCCTAAGTTTAGAGGTCCATTTTTGGTGGCCGAAGTATTGCCAGGAGATCGATATAAACTTAAAGCTTTAAATAATAATCGAACATACAAATATTCTCACGAATTCTTGCGATGTATGCCTGAGAAGGGGATTACCACAGAATTTGATAATGAAGGCGCTGAGGAAGACGCCGTTGCTCAAGCCAGTGAGGGCTGTGATCTTGAAATTGAATAGAATTGTGTAAACATCCGGATTCATTCCAGCTTGTATGACTTTCTGTGCTTATGGGTGCCCGAGTTATGTGGTTCGCCATTTGCTGCAGTTAGTTTGAGATCTTGGTTTGATTCGGTAATCTGATTTGATTGGCCGGCTTACAGAGTGTGTAAACTGTGTGCTAGGATCATTGGCCGGTTTGTCAAATCTTAAGCTGTGAGCTAGATTAATGAGGATATTGGCTGGCCGGTTTGTATTAAACTGTGTGCTAGATAGTGACATATTTGTGGTATGAAATTGATGTAAAGTGATCTATGAAAGATCGAGACGATTGTGATCGTCTGAATATATGGTGGTTGTAATCCGGATCTCATGGCTTGAAGAAATGATAAATGAATAAGAAGAATTCGTTTGGATTTGTTTTGAAGATTAAATAAGCAAAAACACGAAAATATTATATAAGAAATAATATCAAAGTTTTGAAAGATCATGTTGAATTTTATACTAAAAAGAATATAAGAAAAGGAAATAAATAATGTTAAAATATTAAGAGATTATGTTGAAATAAAATATATGAATGAGAAAAGAATTATTAATTTTTTTGGGACTTTTGAATTTTAAACACACGAGGACGTATGGGAGGTCAGGAAGGCCGTGTCGGATATTAAATGGAAAGTTCTACTTAAAACGCATATTGGTCAATACGTGTGTTTATTCTGTTTCCTTGCATGATTTGTTTTGTCATTTTGCAATGTTCTTTGTGCATGCCTTCTTGATTCTCTCGGCGCGGCAGCAACTGTTTCTGTCTAGCGTAGTCTGGTCGCGGGCATGAGTGAGATAGACATAGCAGGTACCTAAAGCAAATTTGACTAATAACTGTACGCAGTGTGTCTGTATTAAAGGGTAAGAAGGAATTGCTCGGGTTAGAGCAAGCATTCGCTTTTGGGTATTGGCAATTACTATTCGACTGTTGAAAAGGACAGACGTGCAGCTCCACAAGAAAAACGATGCCACGCGCCAGAAAACGCTTCGCCGAGTTTACTCAAGAAGATAATCTTAGTGAGGATACAGTTAATGAATCGCCGACTATTGAATCCCCGACATATATATATATATATATATATATATATATATATATATGCGTTAAACGCGAATTTATTTATGGTAATATAGTTTAAGAACGGTATAATATAATAATAACTATGAGAACAGTTTTGCAAAAGGGAATGTCCTTTGTTTGGTTGAAGTGAGCATCAATTGATGTTATTGAAGTGTAAGTAACAATGGGCTTAGCATATTGTACAAGGAGACACTAAAATGGAGATACTGCGATCACGCATAATTAAGCAGTCAACGTTAATACCTAAAATCCAAGATGTCATCCCTAAACGAAAGTACTCGTAATTTAAGCTACGACATTTCAAAAATTGATTCTAAAAAGTTTCAAATTGTTGTCTATTTTTATATATTCATCGTGAGAGCGTTTACCATTCTTGTGAAAACCGCATGACTATTTATTAAGCTAGAAACTTTATGTAGTCTATTACCTTATGCATAATATGATGTTTAGTGTAGGTACATCCAATCAATACCTCAGTTTATGAAAATAATAAAGTGGGTTTCGAAAAAAAGGTATGTATTATTTACATTGAGTCAAAAAAGTATTGGCACATTCACTGTTTTTGAAAAAATTTGTACTTGAGTACGAATTAACTTCTATTTAAAAACAAAATGTTGATGTCTAAGGTATTATTAGCTTATTCTAAATACAATGCATCAAAATATTTCCCGTTACTTGCAAGCCAAAAGGAAATACAATACAAAGAAGAAGAATTGAGCCTAAAACACATCTTTAATCTTTGAAGTTTCTGTTCCTAATAGCGTTACTATATGCATAGCTCTTGCGTAATAGTGCATTTCAACTAATTATTGATCTTATTTTTTGTGGCATGATGAGCAAAATGGGTAGAGGATCACAAATCTCGCTAGATGTCCGAAAATCTAATTATTATCCTTCATGTCCAGCCAAAATCTTATCAGGAAATTGACAGTATAGTGCAGTGGTTCTATTCCAGTGTCCAAAAAATTATTAAGTATTACATAAACTCCGAGAACTTGAGAAAGAGAGCAGATCTGGAAGACCAAAAATATTTATACCACGCCAGGAGCGAATTGTAGATGCTGCAGTGGCTCAAAATCCGAAAGATTACTGCTGTCAAGTTGTGTAATGAAATGTAGAAAAGTTTCCGCCAAAAATTTCAACCACAACCATTCGTCTACCGTCATACTCCAGCAGGCTTCTTCTTCTTAATCTTCCTTCACTAATTAACTCTTGGGACTGTTTTTCTATATAAACTGATTATAGGCAATATAGCCACTGCTTTCCTTTTGGTCGTCTTAGTTTTTCTATTGCTCGTCGTTGTACTATAAACTATATCCCATTGTCCCTTCCTACATGCACAACAGGTTACGCATTACACAGCTCTTTCCACGCTTTATGTGTTAATTACAATAATCAACACAACATATGAGATCTTCCCTTTTTTTTAAATCTTTTCTCTATATCGAAACAATTAACCTCCTTTTTAGCTAAATTTCTTCTTATCTTACTTCCTTTTATAACCTTTTAATTTTTTATTATACTGATACTTTTATATACTATTACTTCTAATAGTATTGTATATTAATTAGTAACAGTGTAAGCCCTATTAACTAATTCTCTTATACATTAACTTCAATATTCTATGCTCTATATACTATTGCTCCTAATAGTATATACGTAAGTAATAGTATATTGTCAATATTCTAATATTCCTTTATTCTCACTAATAAACTTATATATTGACCTAATTGGGTTTTTCTGGGTTTTCCCCAGACCTTGCAACAAATGTTGGATCGATTTAAATGAATTAATTGTTTCTTATATTTTTATTTCCCAGTTGTTATCGTGCTTTGTCGTAGACGGTTGCCTTTATCTGTGCTCGTGGTATATTTCTTTTATTTTGTTTATTTGTGTTTAAATAATTAATTTTTTTGCTAGCAAAACTATTTTATTTAGTGCGATACATCGTCTGCCTATTTGTGTAACTATTTCAAGTGTTAAAGTAGATTTTAACTCTTTTAATAATAATATTTTTCTAATCTGTAAGTTTTAATTTTGCTTTTTCTGTTTTAGTGTCGGTGCACTCACACGCAAACGTAACTTGTAAGTTGTTGTAACTGTCAGTTAGCTTGCTCACTAACAGTTTCGTTTTAGCGCTCTTTCTTATTTGCATGCATTTAAGCATACTAACACTGTTTGTTGTAGTTGCTTTTTGTGTTTGCCGCTCTCCTTCAGTTTCTTTTTCTCTCATTCTTGTGGTAACTGCATTGCTCGCGTTCCAGCGCTAGTTGTTTTTGTTTTGATTTTGAGTATTCGTGCATTAGATTTGTCTCTCGTTTTTCCCTTTCTTGCGCAGGGTATTTTTTTTTTGACTCGTCTTGTGTTATTTCATTAATTGCCATTTCATATATAATAATGTCTGTCTGCTGCATTAAAAATTGTAAATGTCAGTCCGATTCCAAGGCTGAACTAATTTATTGTTGGTTGTGTGACAATATTAAAAATATCAAATGTGCTGGTTATGCAACCAAGGTGAAAGATTATATTTCCAGTAAGTCTGGACTTAGGTGGTGTTGCGAGTCTTGTCGCGAGTCTTGTCGCGAGGATGAATTAAATTTGCAAAAATTTATGAGGCAGACAAGACAGGGCTTTAATACCCAAACTTCATGGTAATTTCCAGTGCTTGGATGATAATTTTAATAATTTAAAATTGTCATCCATGCCACCTGAGCCGAAGAGTGTAATGCTATCTACACCAATCTCTTCGGCGACACCACAATTTTTAACTCCTCACCTTTCGCCTACACCTCCGATATCCCAAAATTATCCAGATACTGTCGAGACTACGAGCAATTATTCACCTGCTCCTATTAGGAGATCTAAGAGCGTGATTGCAACTGATTCGTCGGTCAGCAACACTGCTTTTAGTTCTCCCAATACATTGTCAGTATCTATTCCCCTTCATGCAATTAGGGCTGATAAGCCTCTGATTGCTGTCCCAATTAAAAAACAAATTTTCATCTCTAGGCTTGCCCCTGACACTTCGATTGATGATGTTAAGTCCTACATCCAATCGAAGTCTAAGCTATCTGATTTATCTGTTGATAAATTTAGATTTAGTTATGCCAGAGAAATTAGCTCTTTTAAAATTAGTGTTCCGGCGGAAGCATTCAACACTATATGTTGCAAAACTTCTGGCCGAAAGACTTAATTATAAAAGAGTTCGAGTCAAGTAGAAGAAATCGGCCTCCGATTGCTATGCCTCCTTCATCTACTTCATCCTTATCTTTTAACAACGTAGCAAAAAACTAACACTTTCCTTAACGTACTAGAATGTTAGAGGGCTTAACTCTAAACTTAATAGGCTTTATGTAAACAGTTTTTCGTTTGATGCTAACATTATTATCTTTACTGAAACCCGGCTAAAGCCCGAAATTTCAGACTTTTCATTGTTTTGCAATAAATACACATCTTTTAGATGCGACCGTTTGTCGCGTATAGGAGGTGGTGTCCTTATTGCCGTAGACTCTGATCTTCTATCAGAATCTATTTTATCTCCTTGCCTAATTAATATTGAATTTATTGCCGTTAAAATTATATATAAAAATATTTCTATATATATAACGTGCTCTTATATTCCGCCACAGTCCGATTTGTCGTATACCTCGAGCATATTTCTGCTATTGAGTCCATTTCGTCACTACTTTCTAGTAAGGATTACCTCTTTGTATTTGGTGACTTTAATTTGCCGGATGTGGTATGGTCTGATTCTCCAAATGTTTTGATGTCAACCACATCTCACGAATTTATCAATTCACTTTTAGAGATGTCTCTCTCTCAAATTAATCCGGTTCGAAACTGTAATGGTCGTCTACTTGACCTTATTTTTGCATCGGATCCTTTCTCTAGTTCTGTAATACAAACATGTCCTTTAGTTGTCCCCGAAGACCCCTATCATCCTACTTTAGACTTAGGATTTGAACTGCCTACATGTGAGCCTATTTGTTCTATTAACCCAGTCGTTAAAGCACGCTGTTTTCGTAAAACAGATTTTATAAAACTTAATTCATTAATTTTAGAGACAAACTGGTCGCAACTGTACTCTTGTAATAACATTAACAGTGCTACTTCAATCTTTTATAATATTATAAAATCACATTTTGACCAATGCGTCCCAGAAGAGCTTTCCAGGAGAACTAATAGACCTCATTGGTTCTCTAAGGAATTGGCAATGCTTAAAAATGTGAAGACTAGATATTATAAAAGATTTAAGAGTTCGAATAATCCTTCAGATTTTCCTCGTTATGTTATAGCCAGAACAAATTTTGTTGTTTGTAATTCGCGTTGTTACAATAACTACCTTATTCGTTGTCGTTTGCAATTTGCTCAGAATCCTAGGCAGTTCTACAACTTTGTCAATACTAAACGCAAAACTTCCTTACTGCCATCATCTGTTTCTTATAAAGACATGAAAGCAAATACGGATCAGGCTTCAGCCGATCTTTTTGCAGAATTCTTCCAAGCTACTTATTCATTTTTTAACTTTCTTCCAAATTCCCCTTATCCGTATACCTTGCCGAAATCTAACTGCATTTTTAGTCCTGTGATCCTGGAAAGTTCGTTACTTAACGAACTTAACTTAATCAAGCCAAGTTATTCACCAGGCCCAGATGGAGTACCAGGATGTGTACTTAGGTACTGTTCTGAATCTCTATGTAAGCCCTTGCTGAAATTATTTGAAGTGTCTGTTAACTCGTGCTCTTTCCCAACCATTTGGAAGGAATCGTTTATAATTCCTCTTCACAAACATGGTTCAAAGTCTGATGTTAAAAACTAAAGGGGTATTTCCAAATTATCCGCGATGCCTAAAGGGTTTGAGAAGCTAATAACATCTCAACTACAACACTCAAGTAGCTCTATCATTTCACCCTGCCAACATGGTTTTGTGAAATCAAAATCTACTACCACTAACTTACTTGAGCTTACCTCCCTTGTTATTAAAGGTTTTCAGAACAAAAAGCAGACTGATGTAATTTACACAGATTTCAGCAAGGCTTTCGATTCCGTTAACCACTATCTCTTGCTTAAAAAACTTAGTACTATCGGATTTCCACACAGCCTTCTTATGTGGATTTCCGAATACCTTTCTTGTAGAACCCAAAAAATTCTCTTTAAATCCTCACTGTCTAAACCTGTCTTTGTTACCTATGGTGTACCCCAGGGTAGCCACCTTGGGCCTTTACTTTTTAATTTATTTATTAACGATCTTCCGTCTATTTTCTTTCACTCCTATGTACTAATGTACGCCGATGATGTGAAGCTGTGCTTATCATATAATGACAATAACTGTCCTTATTTATTGCAATCGGACCTGGATTTGTTTTTTGTTTGGTGTAAATGCAACTTGTTGTTTCTGAATTGCTCTAAATGTAAGGTTATGTCATTCTATAGAAGTATGCCTCACACATTTAATTACATGCTCGATCGGGTTTCTCTTGAGAGATTAGACTGTGTCACCGATTTGGGAATTCTTCTCGATCATACCCTAAAATTTGACAAACATCGCGCTTACAGTCAACAAGGCGACTCAATCTCTTCGATGGTCTAAGGAATTCGACGACCCTTATACGACTAAGCTGCTATATACTTCTCTTGTTCGGCCTATTCTGGAATTCAGATCTTGTGTGTGGTCTCCTCAATATTCGGTACACCAAGACAGAATTGAGTCTGTTCAAAAGAAGTTCCTTCTTAAAGCAAAAAGCTTAACAAAATATTAAATATGTATAATTGGCTAAATACTATTTTTGAATATGTGTGCCAATACTTTTTTGACGTGAAAATCGTGCCTTTTCTTTTTTTTTTTTGTCTGACATGTCAATGAAAAATGAAATATAATCTTTTTTTATTAAATATTATTAAAATGTTCCCTTTAAAAAATTGTGTTTTTACTTTTGTTGTATATTGAGTGGACCAAAATCACATTATCACATGACAAACTTTTCAAACAGAGGTGTGCCAATACTTTTTTGACTCTGTGTGTATGTTATGATTTATGTATTTGAATGTAAAATTTGCAAAAATTTAATTTTTAATTTAATTTTATTTTTAGCTATCAGCAGGGTCGACTGAAAGTCAATTCGCAGATAGAGGATCCCGCATCCCTACTTTTTGGGAACTAGCAAACGCATTCATAAAATGTGAAATATGTTGATAGTAACAAAAAAAATGAATTAAATATACAGACGCAACACTTATTGCTTGTATTACAGCATCTATTGACTACGATAGTGCAGGATTTAGCCAATAGTTTTGTGAAAGCTAAAATTTCGTTTAATTTGTCGCCAGCTGGAGTTAATTTAAATGAATTCCAAATTCGAGAAATACTGTAAAGAATAAGACTCAATCTCTTCGATGGTCTAAGGAATTCGACGACCCTTATACGACTAAGCTGCTATATACTTCTCTTGTTCGGCCTATTCTGGAATTCAGATCTTGTGTGTGGTCTCCTCAATATTCGGTACACCAAGACAGAATTGAGTCTGTTCAAAAGAAGTTCCTTCTTTTTGCTCTTCGCGGCTTTAACTGGGTTCCAGGTACTGATTTACCTTCATACCACAGTAGATTGCAATTAATTAACCTCCCATCTCTTACTAACCGTCGCATGATGCTGGGAGTTCTATTTTTACATAAATTAATAATTGGCAAAATTGACTCATCTCTGCTATTGAGCCAAATTAACTTTTCTGTACCGTTGAGACGTACTCGTAACTTTACGCCGATTTCTCTAAATACTTGTAATACTAACTTTTCTCTGCATGAACCTTTTCGAGTTCTCTGTGTTGACTATAACAGACTTTTCCGAGTCTTCAACTCAGAGTCCTCTTTTGATACTATTATGAACCATATCCTTAACTTTTTAACACGTAGTAACTTGCACTAATTTGCTTTACTAATCATAGTGATCTGATTGGGTTTTTCTGGGTTTTTCCCAATCCTCGCAACAAATGTTGGATCATTTAATATTCTTATTTTGAACACCCCAGATATTAACTTAAATTTATTTCTCAAATATTTCATTTTAAATTTAAATTATATTTTTCAGTTTTAATTTATATTATAAATTGTAATTTTTTTGGTCGACTGTTAATAGTTGACATTAAATAAATAAATAAATAAAATATTTAGATTTTAATTTAAATTTTAAATTTTTTTCTTTTATTATTTTGAGTTTGAATTCCTATTTTAATTTTATAATTTAAATACGTTATTTATTTTAAATTTAATTTCGTAGTTAGTGACTTGCTTTTAGTTGACTTAAATAAATAAAAACAAATAAAAAAAAAGGTTCTCATGGATAAGTTTCTCGGCGAAGCCCTTCATTTTGAAGGCTAATCAAAAAAAGAGGTTTGAGTTGACCAATAATGTTATATTTAGTGACGAGTCAAAATATTATCTTTTTGGCTCAGATGGCTCACAGAAATTTGGATTTATTATACGGACAGTGAAACACGGTGGCGGTAATGTTATGGTTTGGAGGTATTTCGCTGCATCTGGAGTTGCTAATCTTGTGTTCATTGATGACAGAATAGATAAAAGAGCATACATGCACATTCTCAAAGAAAACTGGCCTCCAACGTGTACGTAAATTGGGATTAAATGGGCAGCAGTGGCAGTGTCAACAGGATAACGATCCCAAACACTCATCGTATCTGGTCTAGGAATGGTTTATTTACAACTGAAAACAATTAAAAACACCATCACAATCACCAGCCATGAATCTCATTGAGCACATTTGGTATCTGCTCGAGAAAAATGTTTGAAAGCACCATAATTTATGAAGAGATTCTTTGAAGGTAGTTTTACGCTATAAATGGAAAAAACATCGGCAAGGAGGTCGACTAAGTTAATAAAAAGTATGCACAGACGTTTAAAAGCCATTTTTAAAGCAAAAGAAGGCTTAACAAAATATTAAATATGTATAATTGGCTAAATACTATTTTTGAATATGTGTGCCAATACTTTTTTGACGTGAAAATCGTGCCTTTTCTTTTTTTTTTTTTGTCTGACATGTCAATGAAAAATGAAATATAATCTTTTTTTATTAAATATTATTAAAATGTTCCCTTTAAAAAATTGTGTTTTTACTTTTGTTGTATATTGAGTGGACCAAAATCACATTATCACATGACAAACTTTTCAAACAGAGGTGTGCCAATACTTTTTTGACTCTGTGTGTATGTTATGTATTTATGTATTTGAATGTAAAATTTGCAAAAATTTAAATTTTAAATTTAATTTTATTTTTAGCTATCAGCAGGGTCGACTGAAAGTCAATTCGCAGATAGAGGATCCCGCATCCCTACTTTTTGGGAACTAGCAAACGCATTCATAAAATGTGAAATATGTTGATAGTAACAAAAAAATGAATTAAATATACAGACGCAACACTTATTGCTTGTATTACAGCATCTATTGACTACGATAGTGCAGGATTTAGCCAATAGTTTTGTGAAAGCTAAAATTTCGTTCAATTTGTCGCCAGCTGGAGTTAAATGAATTCCAAATTCGAGAAATACTGTAATCAGAACGGATGACGGCAATTTTTGTATACATTTGCTAAATAACTAAAATGTCAACACTAGTGAAGTACATATTGTAAAAGCTCTAAATTCGACCAACAAAAGTGCAAACAAATGCAGCCAGTTATGAAAACATTTTTTTGATTACCATCAATAGTTCGTAAGTTCCTGTATCTGCTATTTTTATCGTAAAAAATAGAATATTTAGCTTGGCCTGAATTTTTAAATTTATGTAAACATCCAACATGTTACTCACGGATCAAACATTGTATCTCAACTCTTCTAAGATTTGTAATTGTTTCTTGTCTAGGCACATGTTTACTAGCATATAGTTATCCGCTGTTGTATATAGTTATATATATATATATATGTTAGTAATTTAAACAACATTCTCACTTAAAAAATTTTTAATTTAATTTTAATTTGCTGTTTCACATGCATCTACCCAATCGTTGTATACATCAATTGGTTCTGACAGAAAATTAATGCCTGTTTGAAAATCTTCTAGGCAAACTCGACATGTTATTTTAGCTGTATTTCTTCCCTTATCCCTGGAAGTAGTGTAAGGGTAAATATTGGTAAGCGCTTTTCATATATACATAATTACATTTTTACTTCGCACGACTTTTCATGATTGCAAAACGGACAATTGAATTGTTGATCCAGAGGTTCGATGTTCTTTCTTTTAGGTGGAGGCTTACGTTTAGATTTTCTTCTTCCCATATTACAGATTAGATTGAGGAATTTTTAATTATATGTATAATTCTCTATAACACGAACGGTGTTCCCTCTTTTCCAAAACAATCGATACCACTTCCACAAAACATCGACCCTTATCGTTTTAAGTATACACAATGCACATACGGCGCTTGATTTTTTAAAGCTAGACTGTAACAAAAATAAAACAAATATTATATTTTTTCTTTACATTATGTATTATAGTCGGGACACCGTATTAGAGACGGGACACAGTAAATTAATTTTGGAAAGAATTCAACTATACTAACTACTATATATACATTATATTTTCAAAAATTCATCGTGCTCAACTTAACGTACATATCTGTGTTAGGCTTAACTGTAAAATTCTTTCAAAACAATAAATGTGTATTTTTTATTGTGTTATTTTGTTTAAATACTATTTTATGTAATATTAATCTTGATTATTTTATAATATTATATATTTAATCTACTTTATTTTTCACTCGTTGTGAAATGCAATCAAATTGTATTTTTGGGGAATGTCTATGGAACTACCAAATTTAAACATCAACACGTTTCCTAAGAAAGAATAAGAATACTAATTCTTATATTATGTCTTATATTATGTAATTATTATTTGTGTTTTTAGTCAGCGGTGCAACTTTTACACTTAAACGCAATTTACGCTGCGTTCATTGAAAGACATAAAATGAACTGAAAAATTATTGTCTTATACCTAATTTACACTGCCACCGGTAATGACCGGAGTCATTAGCAAAAATAAGCCGGTGAGAGGTCAGTAGAAAGTCGGTACCATACAAAAACTTGCGAGTTAAATTCAAACTTAAGGGCCCTAACCCAGTTCAGGCTAAACTATTATATAAACATATGGCATTGCTGGCCAATAATCGATTAAAACAGCTGATAAATGTAATTAAAATTTGAAAATGGGCACAGGCACATGCCCAATTCACTGTTAAATGCCAAGAACTTAAAAAAATTAGCGCACCATGTTAGTTTAACTGCTTTTAATAATATGGTAGTCCAATAAATTTAATATTAATTGTCTTTAATTGTTTTATTATTATCTGAATCGTTTTAATTTGAAATATTTTTCACGAACACAGAGTTTTGTTCTTTAAATTTTACTTCAATATTAAAATGTAAGCCAAGAACAGCTGATTTCGTCATTCTAATGACTTTTTCAGGCAGCGTGAGCAGGTTCGGCTTTTAGCTAATGAATTTTGCTTAACGGCCTCAGTGGGTGTAAGAAGTACAATTCAAGACAATTCAAAAAAAGCAGCAAAAAAAATTATAAAATGTTTAATTACAACGCTTGAATAACTTATGTATCTATATACATATAATTTATAATACATTTAATACATTTATAGCTACAAAAATGGGTCCTTAGTTGTGTACTCAAAATAACAAACTTTTCCATTTAACGTACAGGGGCTTACAGTTAATGGGTAGTTAAAGCGAACGTCTGTCTGTATTTATTAGAAACAAATTAATAAAAATAAAATAGTTGATCAAATTGACTATAGAGTGGACAAAGTTTGTGGAAGGATGAATGTTGCCCATAACTTGAATGGCATGGCGGGAGACAAGGAGGCACACAATTTCTAGTTAATCCAGAGGATACTGATATTCTAAGAAGATAAATTTTGACACTTGATTTGAAGTCGCCTTAAAATAATGTATGAAGAAAAAGTACTCTATAACAAATTTTACGGATTCTATGTTAAAATATTGATATTAAACGAACCCGCTGTTTGTTCGCGGGAAGATGCCTCTTCTAATTCCATTCCAGTCTGGAAACATGATTCTGTTAGGTCAATAGAATAATCAAAGTGATAATGCCCTGACTGGAAGTTACAAAATTTACATTTCGATATATTGAGATATCAGTTTGACATTCTTAAGAAACCAACCATTAATCATATTAATAATGATATCGAGAAAGGCATGTTAATTATTAATATGTATTGTAACAAAATTTAGACACAAATTAAATAGCTAACCATGGTAAACCGAGCCATAGACAATTAGTATTTACTGCTATGACACTGCACCAAATGTCGCTTTTATATTATTTATTTTTAAGTCTTGATTTGGACGCCAGCTCAAACAAGTGCAAAGAGGTTACCATATTGTAATTTTCCGAGAGAAGTCGGGGGTGCCTGCTGATAGGTTAGCCTGATCGTTCTCTTCGATCTTTTCGGAATACCAATCTTGTCTACGGTGGTAGATATTCCTGTCGGAGTGTTACAATAGCTCGATCTATCGCGCAATTTTCTCCTTTGGCACTCAGAAGTGTGATTAGATCGGCGCAGGAATCTGTGTTCAAAGAGCAATGGTGTTTGCTTGTTAGCACAACTCTCAGTAGTTCCCACCTGAATCGGACCAGAGTCGACGATAATTTCGCCGAAATATACTAGCGCTGACAGCTCTCATGATTCGTACCAGTATTGAAGCAGATTGCGTCATCGTTGACTGCCACTTAACAATTTGTAGTGTCAAAGTAGCTCACGCGCCAAATTATTTTCAAATAAATTTTCATACGTGCAAAATCGACCGCTTCAGAAACCAATTAGAATAGCCAAGCATTTCTAAGCCGGCTCGCGAAGCATACACCCAGTATTTTCAATTCATTTCATGCGTTAGTATCATTTTAAATTAAGTTATTTAATGCCACATTTTGCCGAATCATTGTCTGCTTATGATTTGTAAAGCTTAAAGTTACTTGGAAACATTATAAACTTGGAGGACAACTTTGTCTCATTATTCATTTTATAAAACTTAAATTATTTGTAAAATGGCCGCACTAAATTAACAAATAGAAAATCTTTGCTTATGTATAGCGAACGCACGTTTTGCAAAATAAGAATCTTTAATTACAAAAGAATTGCATTTAATACTAATTTTCTCTTACTTATTCGACAGTTATCCATTTTAGAATTGATTATGTATTCAGCAGTATTCGCATGTACACAGTTCAACCAGTTACTAAAGGGAACGAATGAACGAAAGCAGATGCGTCTTTTTTTTTTTTTTTTTTTTTTTTTTTTGTATAGGGGGGAAAGCATTAAAAGCCGAATAGTGTGGGACCTGCACCCACTAAAACCTGACCCTACTCTCCGTATATCCCTCCCGAGGCACTAAACCGTTAGGTATTACTTCACGAGGGGGGAGATGGCATGAAAGCCTCATCTAGATCTCATCTAGAGTTTGAATTCTGGTTGCGCAGTCTTTCAGCGCGACGCAAGGATTTGATTATCTCTGCACCCAAGTTGCTAACTGCAAGAAAATTGTTTTGCGAGCTAAGTAGGATATCCATCAAGTCTGAGACTATGAATGGCCTCCCAATGCCTAGGCTTAGCTCTTGCCGCTCTGCAGAGAATCTAGGACAGACAAAAAAGACATGTTCTGCGTCTTCTATGGTCCGCGCACAGTGTGTGCAAAACGGATCCGTCTCGTGCTTAAACCTATATAAATAGGATTTAAAGCACCCATGTCCTGTCAAAAGTTGCGTCATGTAAAAGTCAACCTGTCCATGTCGTCTTCTAATCCATTGGCGTATGTCCGGAATGATACGCCTTGTCCAGCTCGCTCTCTCCGTCTGGTTCCAGCGATCTTGCCATCGGTCCAGCGTTGCTTCTCGGATTGCTGCCGTCGTCACATCTCCGATTCGTCCTTCAGCTGCCAGAAGATCCAGCGGGATAAGTCCAGCGAAGACGAGCGCTGCATCCTCAGACACAGTGCGGAAGGCGCTCGTCACTCGCAGTGCACAGGTGCGGTACGTGGCTCTGCAAGGCTTTGCGTAAGACTTACATGCCATAGCGGGTGCCCAGACTGGTGCTGCATACATCATGATTGATTTAACCACATTCATGATGAGCCACCGACTCCGCTGCCGGGGACCTCCGATGTTTGCCATCATCCTTGAAAGCGCTGTTGTTGCTTTCGCTGACTTACTGGCTGTGTACTCTAGATGGTGCTTAAACGTAAGCCGGTGATCCACTTTCACTCCCAAGTACAATATTGCTGGTTTGGAAGCGATTGTACAGCCTGCCACTTGTATTGTGGCCGCTTCAACGGCTTTCCTGCTGCTTACGAGTACCGCTTCGGTCTTGTGGGCGGCGAGGGAAAGCGATTTTTCGCCCAACCATCTTACCACCTGCTGTATGGTGCTGTTCGTCATGCGTTCAACCTCGTGCAGATGTTTTGCAACTGCAACGATGGCAATGTCGTCTGCGAATCCCACGATGCGTGTTCCTTGCGGGGTGTCTAGACGTAGCACTGCGTCATACATGATGTTCCACAGCAGTGGGCCCAGCACTGATCCTTGGGGCACACCTCCGGTAATTTGGTATTGCTTCCTTCCTCCTGACGTTTCGTAGAGTAACACTCTGTCATGAAAATAACTGCTTATCAGGCTTACTAGGTATTCTGATATACCAAGCTGAATCATCGCATTTATTATGACATGCCAGTTCGCCGAGTTAAAGGCATTTTTGACATCAAGTGTTGTGATGAGGCAATATTTTTTGCCGCCGCCTTTCCAACGTGTTCCTTCCGTAGCACTTCTAGCAATGCCAACCACAGCATTGATAGCGTCTACCGTACTTCTCTTTTTTCGGAACCCAAACTGCCAATTTGAGATTCCTTCCCGTTCATCCAGCTCGTTCACGAGTCTGTTGCAAATGATGCGCTCAAAGAGTTTACCGGTGACATCAAGCATACATAGTGGTCTGTATGCTGATGGATCCTCTGCTGGCTTTTCTCCCTTGGGCAGTAGGACAAGCTTCTGTAGCTTCCACCTATTCGGAAACACGCGATTTCTTATGCAGCAATTAAAAAGATCTGCAAGAATCGACGGCTGTAGCTTCGCAAATGTCTTCACAACGCGTGACGGAACACCGTCTGGTCCCGGTGCCTTATCCGCTTTTATACGGGCCGCCTCCACTGTAATTTCTTCGGCATCCGTATAGTTGGTTTCCGCAATGGTTGTAGCGAGCGGAAACGGTGCAGTGGGCTGCTCTGGGAAAAGCGTCTCCACTATTGTTTTGAGCTGTTCTGGGTCCACCGGCATTGGGCGTCTGCACAATTTCCCCATCACTAGCTTGTACGCTGCGCCAAATGGTTGTGAGTTTGCTTCATCACACAAGTCCTTCCAACATTGGTTTTTCGCCCATTTAATGGCCTTGGAGAGTATACCTCGCTTGTGGCGGTACTCAGCAAGCATCCGCGGGAAACTGGGTCTGTCTCGAGACCGCTTAACTTGCCTTCTAGCTCGAATACACTCTCTTCGCGCTTCCGCGATGTCCGCATTCCACCAGTAGACTGCCTTCCGCGTACTGGCTCCTCTGCGTTTCCTTAACATAGTCACATCGCAAATATTGGTTAGGGCGATGGCCACGTTGTTGGCAAATACATCCGGGTCGGCGCTGGCCACGATCCGTGCACTGTCTATTGCTACATGGAGGGCCTGGTCATCCAATGAGTGTTGGCACCAACTTGTAGAGCTTAGCTGGTTGCCTTGCACTTGTTGTCTTCCAATAGTGCACAATATTGCTGCATGGTCACTGTGGGTATAAGTATTTGTTAGAGCCCATACTGCTCTCCTTGCAAGTATGGGACTTGCAAATGCCACGTCTATGACGGATCCTCTTCCTGCTCTGTTGAATGTGTGCGTGTTGCCCGAGTTCAAGAGTGATACGTTGAGCACGGCTAACGCGTCAAGCAGGATTCTGCCTTTCGGGGTGGTCCTAGCGCTCCCCCATTCAATTGCCCAGGCATTAAAGTCGCCTGCAATGAACACTGGGGAACGGCCTCTCGCATCACTTACAATTTCATCCACTAGAGCTGCAAACTCCGAAGTTGACGTACTGGGGGGTATGTAACAACTGTATACGTGGATGCCATTCACTTTTGCTCTGGCGTAGCCTCCAGCGGCACCCATGTTAGTAAGGTGCAATGGTGGTTGTCCACAGCTCCACAGGGCTGCTGCTGCACTCGAATTCGAGTTCGAGTTCTGCACCCAGCTTCCATCATGCTTTGGTCTATAGGGCTCGCTGAGGATGGCAATGTCCACGTTCAGCTCCTGTACCGTTTGCTGTAGTAGGTCCTGGGCCGCTCTGCAATGATTTAGATTAAGTTGTATAAATCTAATCTTGGTTTTTCCTGGAGGCCTTCACATAACGCGGGCACGCTTTGCTGAGCGTATGATGTGCCACATTCTTCTCGCCTGCTCTTGTGCACAGTATGCAACGCGCTTCATTCTTGCATTCCTTGGATGAGTGCCCATCTCCACCGCATTTGAAGCACTTGCCTGAAGCATCCAGCTTGCTTCTACACCTGGCTGCAGTGTGGCCAAAATCTAGGCATTTGTAACACCTCCTTGGCTCCACCTTGCTGCGCACGCGACACACTGCCCATCCAATCCGTACACTCTCTGCAGCAAGAAGCGTATTCGCAACTTCTTTATTGACGACCATGGTAGCAATCTGCGTTCCTCTGTAGCCCTTACGTAACTTCGGAGCAGCCTCCGTTGGCAGATCTTCGTCTAGCTTGATGAATACCGCTTGCAGCACATCATCAGCCGTAGTCCACTCAGGTATGTCTCTAATCTCCAGTAGGACCTTCTCCGTGATCGTCTTAACAGATGCACTTTCTCCGAGTACATTCTGCATTGCACACTGTAAAATGGACGTGGCATCATCCGCTGGTTTACCCATTTGCAGAAGCAACTCTCCTGCTGCAGTACGCCGTATTCCACGCACGCTCTCCTTGAATTGCTGTAGTTCGGCATTGCCCTGTACAGTAGCCAGAACTTTTGCATAGTTGGCTGGGTCGCTGCACTTGATCACTAAAGCATCAGGCCGCTGCTTTCTCTTCCCCTTAGGTTTCGTCTTGTTCTTGACTTTTTGCCATGAACTGCGCTCTTTCTTTTTTTCCTCTTTCGTGGCCAGGGATCTGCTGCTGTCGGCAGTTGACGGATGCGGTACGTTATCACCATCCTTACTCAGACCCGTTGCACGGTTTCTCTTGGCAGAGTTTCCTTTGGGCTGCTTGGCACGAGCTTCCTTGGGTGTCTTTGCTTTGGCCACGTCTCTGAAGCTACTTGCGGCAGTGGGAGGTGTCTTCTGTGTCGCCTTGTCTGCCGTTCCGCTTTGCTGCTGTTTTGCACCCGCACATTGGTTGCCATGCTTCCAGGCTTCGGATGCTTCTTCCGCCATTCGCAGGTGTCCCAATACCGACCTTTGCAGGTTCAGCATTTTACCCAAGCTGTCTTTCATGCCCTGGTTTACGTGGCGTACCACGGGCTTCTTCTCCGTCACTAAAAAGATTAAATCCTCCAGCAACTTTCCGAGCTCTGCCATCTCTGCCATTGGTGGGGAGGGCTGCTCCCTAGCCTTCTTTGGGGGTGTTTTCCTGCTTGGACCCTCCGAATCTCTTCCTCGCTTGGGCGTATCATTCGCCTCTTTCGACTCCAGACCAGTCGGCTTAAGAGCCCTAGGTCCTACCAATCCAGTTTGCGGTGATCGGCGCAACCGATCGTTCCTTGCAAACGGATTTACTATCTTATCTTGTTCACTTGTCGCTTGGTCCGCTGCGCCGGCCAAGTGGGCCACCGTCGCAGTAGTTTGGGAGTAAATGGGTGTTGGGGCCTCCAGAATCCTTGCCCCTGCCGCGGTATGTACCGCGGGTGGATTTTCACTTAAGTGACTGCCACCTGGAGTAGTATCGTTATTATCAACCATTTTTTCCATATTCTTGCATTTTATACCTTCTGCCAGGTTGTGCTGCTCTAACCCGCACTGGGTATTGTAAAACTGCCGGCCGATACGACGCAGACGCAGACCAGTACGCCGCTCACTTTGAGTCAGACGCGTACTGGATTTGTCGCCGCGCGCTTTAGTTTACCACTCAACGGATGTTAAGTGGCAATCCAGGAGGAACCACGTGGAGGTAGCGCGTCGACTTAAGGAAGGCAGGGACAAGGATCGCGCTGGCAATCACCAGGTTGAAAGCAATCAGACACTTTACCTTGTGTACAATCCCCCTTCCCCCCAAAGCAGATGCGTCTGTGTGGATGTGTGTGTATATTTATGCGAATCGATTCCGTTGTGCAGCTGTAATGCACGAGAAATGGCTTGTATTTAAAAAAAAACACACATTTTATGATTGAGAATATCACCAATGTGTCGAGCCAAAACAAACTTTGGGTTACCTTTTTATTTACCCAATTATTTACGGAATTAGTAAATTTAAAAACTAAAGGGTTGCGAATGGTTTGTTTAAATTGTATTGACAAGAACGTTACATTTATTATATTTTTCCCACAGAAATTACCTTGAGCTTAGGGCTTGTTACAAGATAAAACTAATAAGAATTCCAGCAGCTAAACATATACATACATATACGTAAGAGAACGTATTTTACAAGATTAACAGACATATGCATTTATGTTATTTTGTTCTTTAGAGAGAATATTTTTTACATGAATTGAACTATTCTGTCAGTTCTGTTGCTCTAAACATGTAATTTTGGAGTCTGTGTTACATTGTGTATCTGTTCACATTTCTATTTCTGCCAATTTATTCCTCACACAATTTAATTTTACCACGTGATATAGTATTGCTAAAAGCTATTTTCCCAAACCATTATTTCCCAATCAAAAATTCAAAAAAAAAAAAATCAGGCAATAATGTTGATTGGCATAAATATTTTAAAAATGAACGAGTACGAAAATGGAATGTTTACCACTAGCACCCCGACATCAGAGTGCGATCGGTACAGCCTACAACGAATATTGACGTACAGTGCGCTGAGCTACAAAAACAAATGACACCTTAAAGAAATAGTTTTGAATGGTTGAGCACTCCACCAAAAGCTCATATCAACGATAATAAAATCGCACTCCCAAAGTTTAATTCAGATTTGCCGTGCGCTGGTGAGATGATTCCATTTTGTTTTGACTCGGGTGCTCAGTTATCAATGATTCAGCTGGTAGAATACTAGCTGGGAAAAAAATTTGTAATATGGTTGCTTTATGTAATATGTATATGTAATATTATGCATTTTGTCCATAATTACTATTCAAGGATGTTCAATCGAAATCTCATTTCATGTGGTCGATGATAGCCTTTTGAAATACATGTATGCTGTATACTTGTATGATGTCATGCCTACTGAAAAACAAATCAACCTGACAGAAATAACTGAAAATTGGCTTCTCGTCGAACAACAGTAAGATCAGGAGTTGTCTTTTATTGTGTTGAGACTACTTAAGCAGACTTAAGAATATATTGACGTATGAAATACGAGCGGGAATTTTATATAAAAGATACAAAGAAAAGGCCGGAATTTATGATTACCCATTATATCTAAAGCATTCAGATGCTCCGTAATAAATCACGTCCATGAATCGATTATGCATGTGGGATGGGAACAGACTCTCGAACAAGTGTATTGCCATTATTGGTTTGAACACATGTCAAAATATGTGCGGAAGTTCGAGGAAAACTGTATAACTTGCAGATTATCTAAATCTAAGTCCGGTAAAGTTCATTCACGGTTGCATTCGATACCAAAGGTTGACATTCCGTGGCACTTTGCACATTGATATTACTGGTAAATTGAGCAGTAAAAGTGATTTAAAGGAATACGTAATTTTCTTAATTGATTTTTTTTATCAATGTTATATATGTTTTGCTATACCATACCAAATACATTGACACCGTGTATTGTATACGAGCCATGAAACTAGCAGTATCGTTGTTTGGCGTGCCAAATCGTTTAATTGCAGATCAGCGCCGATGCTTTACAACAAGTCAGTTTTGTGAGTTTTCCAATGACCAGGAAATAAATTTTCCCCTAATTTTGACAGCCGCATTTACGAGCCAACGGGCAAGTTGAAAGGATAATAAGTATGTCTAAAAATATGTTAACAGCAATTGAAACCAGTAACAGGTCCTGGTAGGTTTGGCGTTAAATTAAGTGAAACTAGCTATAAATTGCACGATTAACCGATTCACTAATTAAAGTCCGTTTGAACTGATGATTGGAAAGGTTACTCGAGCTTTGGGCTATTGGCAATCGACACAAATGAACACCAGGGTAGCTTAGAACAATTTCGAGCTCGAGCTAAGGACAAAATCGACTGAAATGCAAAGAACAAGGCTGTGGTCGTAAAGCTTAAGTTAGGTGACCAAGTTCTACTTAAGCATCACGAACGTCATCAGACAAAATTAAATCCTAAATATAAACGCCCGTTTCTAATGGTAGACTTACTAGAAGGGGACAGATATATCCTTAACTCTTTAACCAGAAATATAATACAAATACGCGCATACGCAGAGAAGTAAATGCCAGAGGAATGCATCTTAACTGTGCATAGTGTATGTTTATGACAATTAGTCGCGCTCCTATCCGAATGACAATATTCCCTTACATGTATGTCCACGGTTAAAAACACGGATGTCTTATTTGAATGCAAAATAAATTTTAATTTGCATATCTCCACTATTAATAATGAAGCCAAGGGAGTACTTGGATTTATTACACGTTCTCTCTACATTTCACTTGGTCGGCCGATCCTCGAATACTGTTTGTGCGTCTGGTGCCCACAGTTTAACGGCACCAATGATCGAATTGAGTCCATTCAGAAGCAATTTATACTGTTCGCTTTACGTGGACTAAGCTGGAACTATACAACGTGTTCTCAAATGAATCTTCTCTTTCTTCTTTAAATTCTTCTCTTTTCCTATATCTTAGTAGTATTAATTACCATCTTTTCCTTTTTTTATTCTTTAATTTTTATTCTATCCTTTACTATTCTCCATTCTTTTTACATCTTATAAATCTAACATACTAAAACCTACTGATCTGATTGGCTTTTTCTGGGTATTCCCCAATCCAGGCAACAAATGTTGGATCAGTTTTTAATTCATTTATAAATTTGAATAGCCCCAAATAACTCCTGTGCTTTGCCGTAGACGGTTGTGTTCATGTGTGCTTGTGGTAATATTTTGTTTATTTGTGTTAAAATAATTAATTTTTTTCCATTTAAGATTATTTTACTTATTGCGATACATCATCCGCCTATTTGTGTTATTATTTCAAGTGCTTAAAGTAGATATTACTTTTTTTTAATATTAATATTTTTCCCATCAGTAAGTTTTTGTTTTTGCTTTTCTGTTTAAGTGCATTCTCGCGAAGACGTAAGTTGTTGTTACTGTCGGCTTGCTTGCTCTCTAACAGTTTCGTTTTAGCGCTCTTTCTTATTTAAATGCAGTTAGGCATACTAACACTGTTCGTTGTAGCTGCTTTTTGTGCATGCCGCTTTCCCTCAGTTCTTTCTCTCTCATTCTTGCTCTAACTGCATAGCTTGCATCATTCCAAAAGCACTGCGTCCCAGTGCTAGTTGTTTTTGTTTTGATTTTGTGTATTCGCTAATAAGCCTGTTCTTGCATTACTTTTTCTTGTTTCTTGTTTTTCCTTTTCTCGTGCAGGGCATTTGTTATTTTTGACTTATTTTGCATTATTTTAATTTTCATTATGTTTGTAATTATGTCTGTCTGCTGTATCAGAAATTGTAAATGTCAGTCTGATTCCAAGGCTGAAGTCATTTATTGTTGGATGTGTGACAATATGAATCCAAAGTTAAGGATTATATTTCCAATTAGTCTGGTCTTAGGTGGTATTGCGAGTCTTGTCGTGAGGCTAAATTGAATTTGCAAGAATTCATGAGGCAGACAAGGCAGGGTTTTAATACCCTCCGAGCAGCATTCACCAAACTACATGGTGACTTCCAGAACTGGCATGATAATTTAAAACTGTCATCCATGCCATCTGAGGCGAAGATTGTAATGCTGTCTACACCAATCTCTTCGGCGAAACCACAATGCTTAACTCCACATCACTCACCTACACCTTTTCCGATTTCCCCAAAAATATATCTGGTACTGTCGAGCTTACAAGTTCTACTCGCCTGCTTCTATAACGGCTCTAAAAATGCTCTTCGTTCTCCCCAGACTTTGTCCGTATCCATTCTCTTACAAGAAATTAGGGCTACTAGGCCCCTGACAGCTGTCCCAATTAAAAAAATTTTCGTCTCTAGGCTTGCCCCTTACACTTCGATTGATGATGGTAAGTCCTACATCCAAGATTTATTGGCCGAAAGACTTAATCATAAAAGAGTTTGAGACAAGAAGAAGAAATCGGCCTCCGATTGCACTGCCTCTTATTCCTACTAGCACTTTATCTTGATCTTCTAGTAATGTACCAAAAAACGAACTCTTTGTCTTTCTTATCAGATTGTTAGAGGGCTTAACTCTAAACTTAATAAGCTTTATGTAGATGGTATTTGGCTTGAAGCTAACATTATTCTCTTTACTAGAACCTGTAAAAGCCCTGGTTAAGGCCCGAAATGTCAAATTTTTCTTTATTTTGCAATAAATAGACATCTTTCAGATCCGACCGTTTGTCGCGTGTAGGGGGTGGTGTCCTTATTGCTGTAGACTCTGATCTTCTATCAGAATCTATTTTATCTCCTTGCCTAACTAACATTGAATTGATTGCCGTTAAAATTATATATAAAAATATTTCTATATATATAGCGTGTTCCTATATTCCGCCACAGTCTGGTTTATCTATATATCTAGAGAATATTTCTGGTATTCACTCCGTTTCGTCACTACTTTCTAGTAGTGATTACCTCTTTTTATTTGGTAAGTTGAATTTGCCAGATGTGATTTCTAATGTTTGGATGCCATCCACTTCTCACGAATTTTTCAATTCTCTCTTAGCGATGTCTGTCTCATATTAATCTGTATTGTATTATTGTAATGGTCGTCTACTTGACCTTATTTTTGCATCGGATCCTTTTTTTTAGTACTGTAGTACAAACTTGTCATTTAGTTGTCCCCGAAGACCCCTAGAATCCTACTTTAGACTTAGTTTTCGAATTGCCTACATGTGAGCCTATTTGTACTATAAACCCGTTCGCTAGAACACGTTGTTTTCGTAAAACAGATTTTGTAAAACTTAATTCATTAATATTATACACAAACTGGTCGCAGCTGTACTCTTGTACTGCCATTATTAATGCTACTTCAATCTTTTGTAATATTATAAAATCACTTATTGACCAATGCTTCCCAGATGAGCTTCCCAGGAGTACTAATAGAGCTAACGAATTGGCAATGCATAAAAATGTGAAGTTTAGATATTATAAAAGATTTAAGAGTTCGAATAATCCTTTAAATTTTTCTCGTTATGTTATCGCCAGAACAAAATTTGTTGTTTGTTATTCGCGTTGTTACAATAATTACCTAAATCGTTGTCGTTTGCAATTTCCTCAGAATCTTAGGTAGTTCTACAACTTTGTCAATACATTACGAAAAACTTCCTTACAGCCCTCATCTGTTTCTTATGAAGACATGAAAGAAAATACTGATCAGGCTGCAGCTTATCTTTTTTCAGAATTCTTCCAATCTACTTACTCATATGCTAACCTTCTTTCTAATTCCCCATTAAGCTGCAGGAAGAGGAGCGTGAGCGTCGTGACAACTACATGCCAGCTGTCTCGGCCCTGGAGCAGGACATCATTCAGGTCGATGTCGATACCAAAGAGATTATGAAGCGGTAGGACTTCCTCAACATTCGTGGTCTATAGCTGACCCAGCCCATAAGGGCCCAATACATATTTTTACATATGGACATAAAAAAGAAAACTATGATAAAAAAGATAACGATCATCCAGTAGAAGCATGTGTTGCACCTGCTCAATAGTTTTGACATGGAAGCGTATCGATTGCAATCAGTAGCATTAGCATGACAAAATGCGAGTGTCAAAACTGATCTCATGTAACTAATCGGGCCCTTGATTTATCTATCAGTTTCAGCCAGACCAAAAAGATAGGAATCCCCACAACAAGCACTTGGTAGCCGCAAAATACTGAGATAGTTACAGACTTATTCACCGAGAAAAGCGGATGCAACATTTGGAGATACAATCAACGGAATTGTTGATACGAATTGGTGAGGAAATGCTTCTCGTCGGAAATTATATGCAGGGTATGCATATATCCTGTATCAGAACAGCTTAACAAGCAGTCTATATTACAAAATTTTGCAACGAAATCAGAGTGTATAACAAGATGAAATCTACTGTTATTCGTAGTGATCATTTTAGCACTATGAGCATAGCTTGTAGCCATATAGACTAAAGTCATTACCTAGTGGGACAATTTTTTAGTAAGTTGAATTCAATAAGAGTATTGTTCAACAAGAAAATTGATTGCAGATATCTTGACTGAGACAAATCAAAGTACTACAACTGTTCCAAATTGCTTGTCCTTTGCCTTAACAGAATATGAACAACATAAACATCGATACATACGAGGTCACGCGTTGCAAGCCGGATTCTTATGATAATACCTTTGTTTGAGGGGCTTTGAGCTCTAATGTGTCGACGACCTCTCTGTCCTAAAACGAAAGTGGATCCGTCATACAGTATGTGCCACTTGTTCACCACTACCGACACTAAGGCAGAGTGCCTAAAAGATGTGTGCGATATTATACTGCGGAGTGTAAAGCGGAGTACCTCGGCTAGGGGTCAACCTTTGCATCCCAGGCCTTGTATTTGTCTCCATTGTCGTCTGGTTATCGTGGAACCCCCGCTGGGATTTCAAAATGCCGATGGTGGGTTTCGGAGTCTCCCGGAGATCGGACTCCTAGCGACGGCGCGTCACGTCCCTCGTGGCCGAGTTCGCATCACCAGCAATCCTGGGTCGGGGTTATCCTGAACCTCTAGGGTCGACAGACGTTTCCATATATCCATATATATGTTTTCCTTTCGAGGCGAAAGCTGCTAGGCGTCGCCGCAGGATGTTGACTCTCCGTCGACGTCGTATCCTTCCAACGTCTCATGCCGTAGTATGGGGGCAGACGCTCGCTTTGTTGATCCTCTTGTTGAGTTTATTTTAGTTTTAATTTATTTAATTTAATTATATTTTGTTTTTATTTTTATTTTATTTTATTTAATTTATTTAATCTTTATGTATAATTTCTGTTTGTCTTAAATATTATTTTACTTTTATTTTATACAACTTAATTTACTATCATTTAGTTCTTATATTTTATTTTAATTTAATTTTATTTTTGTACTTATTTTTTATTTCATTTATTTAATTAATTTGTTGTATTTTTATTAACTTTATTTTAATTTTTTTTAATTTGCACGAAACAGCAATACGCAATACTGTAATCCCATTTACCAAACGGATTGAAGTACACGTGTATTAGTGTATGCGTGTATTTTCGGCCACGCGTTAGCCTGTACCTCTTTTTTGTTTTCTTTTATTCCACTTCTGCTATAATTATAAGTGAAATATTATTCGGCACGCACCGAATCTAATTAACGTGATTGTCGTCTTGACGATACCCTGTATGCCTATACTATATGCCTTCAGTCTATTGGCATTGAAGATATAGACATTCAGGTGGGCTTTAAGTCACCTGGATGCCACGCCCACTCCTCTTAGTGTCCTTGCTCGGGAGCCACTTCGCAGCGGATCTGCCAGGGTGGATTCCCAGGATCCACGCCACAAGAAATTTATTGAAGTTGCGGCAAAACTGATAAGGAGGGGCTGTAACCATGTTTCGAATACAGGGTACGAAGACGTGAAAATTATTAAAACTCAGAGAAGTCAGATATGGAGGAGGCGTGCTTGTTATTTCTTTTATTAGACTTGAAGTCACATCGTGGCCAGATCTTTAAAGAACTAACTACGATTCTTTTGTTCCTATGAAAATTGTCTCCGATCAGCAAGGATCAGGTCCTACTCACTCTTGGATTTGTGCTTCGTTCTTTTTATCTTCCTTGATCTCTCATCCAGTCTTTTACGTTTTTAGGCTTCACTCACTCTTTGTTCTTTGTTCTTTTTTCACATCGGCTCCTTTGGCCGGACACGCATTAACTGCCACCTTGGTCAAGTAACCGACCCTGCCTCAACAAAAAAAATACAGCTTATTCTATTCATGCATTCCGTGTGATCTTTATATTGTAATCTTAAATGTAGTTTGTTTTTTCGCAGCTTTCATTGCTTGCAGCTTATAATTAGGCTTAATCAAAAAGGAATAAGAATAAGAAAATAAAAATAACAGTTATCGCAAAAATGTAAACTAAACATATGTGGGCGGTGCGGGGCTACTCATTGCAGCCTATTTTCTTGTAACGGTTGTAAGCATCGTTCCATAGCGTGCTGATCCCTTCCAACGCTGCCACTTCTGTCTTTTGCTGGGCACTTGATCGCTTTCAATTAACGTCTTTATTCTTTTTGCACTTTTCAAAACTCGAATCGCCATTGAATCACGTAACAATTGCCTGCGTGTTTCGCTATGATACAGACTCATGGCGAATTCGCTGTCATTTCAGATTAATTTTGCATTATTTAAAATAGCGGGTGATTTCTTAAGCGTTGGTTTTTAAAATCACACTCAAATGGCATCACAGAATCAAAATTTTTATTGGAATCGATAAATTTGCCTTTGCCATTTACGTTTTAAAATTACTTCATGTCAATGTTGTCCGCGGCTGCGTTTCAAATGGTCCATTCGGAAGGTCCAATTTAGCGTCACTTTTTCGAGCATTTCTGCCTGTATTCCACGAATCAGGCGTGTTATGTTATCCTGTAAGGCTTTAATCGTGTTCGACTTGTCCATATAGACTTGACTTTACATAGCCCCACAAAAATTATCAAGGGGCGTTAAATCGCTTGATCTTGGTGGCCAACTTACAGGGCCATTTCGTGAGATAAGCTGCTCACCAAATTCATCCTTCAACATGTCCATTGTTTCACGAGCTGTGTGGCATGCGGCGCAACCAAGTTTAACTCAGCTCGATAGCGTTCGCTGTTGACGGCAGCGTTTCTTCCACAGTCGTCTTTGAAGAAATATGGACCGGTGATGCCACCAGCCCATAAACCACACCAAACTGTCGTTTTTTTTGGGATGTATCGGTATTTCTTGTATGGCATTTGGCTGTTGATCATTCCAGATCCGACAGTTTTGCTTATTTACGTATCTGTTGATACAGCTGAACACAATTTTTCTATAAAACAGCGGATTTTCATGGAGTTGTTCTAAGGCCCATTCACCAAAAACTAGACGCTGTGGTAGGTCATTAGGCTTCAACTCTTGCAGAAGCTTAATTTTATAGGCTTTCAAACCTAAATCGACACGTACAATTTTACATGTGGTTGAGTAACACAAGCCCAATTGCTGAGAACAGCGACGAATTGACATTTCAGGATTCTCATAAACACTGGACGCTACGACTGCAATACGCACTGTACGCATGCTAGTCGATGGTTTAATGTCCAACAAAGTAAATGTGGTGATAACAGCACGAATTGATGATTTACTAGGTCGATTATGACGCCCATAATATGATCGTAACAAACGATGAACGTTTTTCATAGAGCAAGAATTTTGATAGTTAATTTCAACACTTTGCAATCGTTGCTCGTTTGTAAGTCTGTCAATGATGAAATGGCAGAGTATACTGAAAACTATTTACTTTGACAGATAACGTTTGGTCGCCATTACCAACCAGTGCTGCCAAACTTAAAAACTTAACTCTTAAAAGATCAAACACAATAAAAACCGTAAATTAACCGGAAATGGGAAACCGGCACCGTAGGATAGAAAAGCAGCGGCGTCACCCACACGACCAACGGTAATGAAACCGCGAATCTCTCCAGAATTCATAACAACAACAGCATTCCTCGACAACATCCGGTTTCTGGCCATCCTTCCGAATGACAGATTTACTATTTTCCCAACCGCCCAAGAAAATCTCATACAAGAGCATGCCCGCCTGTGGGCTGGTAAGGATCTTCCGGTGCATGCACCTTATAGGTAAAGGCTCCGTCACCGGCCGGTTAGAATTGGTTTTCCAATTTATCAGGTATATTGATTTCAATTGGCATGGCTGCTGCTGATTTATTTGGCGTTGTTCACGATTTGAGATTCTGATACTTGCCCTTGACCAAGTTACCAACCTTTCTTAACAACAAATGCTCATCTTGTTTTTTTTTGGCACTTCGACTGCTCCTTATATTAAGAGGGGTATTCAAAATGTAAGTTTCCCCGTGGAAAAAATAAAACAAAAGTTGTAGGTTGTAATAATAAATTTATTTTATTCTTTACCTCTTAAACTATTTTTCTACATAGTCGTCTTTTTTGTTTGAAAGCTTAAGTAAACCTTCCTTAAAAAATTGCGTGCCCTGTTTTTTGATCCACGATTTGACGACTTGTTTGATTTCGTCATTTGAAACGAAGTGCTGGCCACCCAAGCTTTCATTTAATTTTGAGAGAAGAAAATAGTCACTTGGTGCGAGGTCTGGAGAGTAAGGTGGATGGTCACAAATTTCCTATTTTTATTTCTGTAGTAAGGCTTGTGTTTTTTTGGCAGTATGAGGTCGAGCGTTGTCATGAAAAAGCAAGACTTTTCCTTGACAATTTTCCAGGGTATTTCCGTCTAATGGCATTTTTGAGTTCCTCTAGCACTTCACAACATCTATCCGCATTAATCTTGGAACCTGGCTCTAGAAAATCCACCAATAAAACACCTGACTCATCCCAAACAACCATAGCCATAATCTTCCCAGCAGAGTAATGAATTTTTGCCTTTTTCGGAGCACTTTCTTCACGTTTCTTCCAAATCATACTTTGACGCTTCATTTCGGGATTTGTCTGGTGAACCCACGTTTCATCTCCTGTAACAATGCGTGCGTAAAGATATTCACCTTCTTTATCGAGCATTTCAAAAAACTTTTGGGTGCCGTGAAGTCGTTGTTGTTTGTGATTATCGGAAAGCAGGCGTCTGACCATCTTGCGCAAACTTTACTGTAACCAAGCTTCTCCGACACTATTGTATGGACTGAAGTTCGGTGAATTTGACATTCAGGAGGCACCATTTCCAAAATATCGTCAATAGTCAATCGTCTGTCCTCCTGAATAATTTTTTCAACCGCTGCAATGGCATCGTCCGTAATGACGCTTTTTGGGCGTCCAGGACGCTGCTCATCGTGAACTTCTGCGCGTCCATTGAAAAAATCTGTGCGCCATCTTCGCACCATTTGGACACTCATAGAGTCTTCACCATAAATAGACACCACTGTGGATCTCATTACCGTTTAACCCTTTTGCAGTTAAAAAACGAATAAGCGAACGTAATTCACAATCGGAAACGCTTTGCACTGGTAACTCCACGATTTTCGAGCTCGTATTACTGAAAACAGTATTCTTGGTCACTGTTGTTTTCGTTAGAACCTACACTGGAACTATGTTCAGCTAGAGTCCGCTAGGTGGCTTTTGAGTGAAACGCCAGACTAGGGAAACTTAGTTTTTGAATACCACTCGCATATAAAAAGAATTCTATGTAACATTGATTCAATTTTGTCTTAACCTATGGATTACTCATTACTTAGAGGGAGATTGTAAGAATTAAAATAACATTCTTGCCGGGACGGAAGACCTCTCTCAGATTGTGGATATGCTCTTGTTTTGTGGTGCCTTTGATCATTAAGATACACAAAAGCTTCAGCTTCCATCTCGGAGCCTAACACTGTATCCAAAGTAATATCTTTGTTTCAGCGATTTGTTGCTTTGCAAGGTTATCCGAAAATCAGCTTTGTGAGAAATACATAGAAGTTCATCATATAGCGCTAGTTCAGATTCCAGAAATCGCAGGACATGTATTGATCTGCAAGGCACACTCGAGTCGGCTCTGTTGATTTCTGATTCCGGATCAGTACGATCCGAGTACAGTCCTCGGTTATGAAGCTGCGTCAGAAACCCGTATGGACAGTGGCATAGATAATACGATCGTTGATCCTGATTATGGTCACTTTTCGTCCTCCTTCCTTTCTGAACGGGGTATCTGTTGTATCTTATGCTCTAGGAACTTAAGTAGATCCGGGCGAACGTCGAACAGCTTGTGCCACTTGCTCACCACTTCTGACACTATGACGAAGTGCCTAAGAGGTATGCGAGGCGGCCATTCTGTCGAACACTAATATATAAGTGTATCGGTTGATGGACCACTCCTGTCGCCCAGGTGTCTTTTCCCCTGTTGTTGTCATTATCATTTCACTTGGGGATTTCGGAGGCTATCGGAGATCACGGACCTTGTGGCTAAGCTCACATCTGGCACTTACCCTGGCGCGGGGTTACCCTGAGCTTCAAGGGCCGATACACGTTTCCATACGTCGCTGGAATGCCACCTTCTCGAGATGAAGAAGGCCAAGCGTCGTCGTAAGTCACGCCCACTCGCCTCAGTGTCCCTGCTCGGGTGCTACTTGTAAGGTAGCGGATCTACCGGGGTATATTCCTAGCCGGCTAGGATCCGCGCCAATGACGAGAGGCCCCATAAACTCATTTAACATACATTTAATTCCCGCTACCCCACCTTCCGTCACGGGTTATGTATAAATATAGATAGTAGTCATACTCGCTCCTCTTTATTTGTATTAATACTACTCTGTGACAAGCATTATAATTAGCCGTATCCGTTACACGTTTCAAAACGCCCGTAAACAGGTAATGTGTAATGAATATAGGACCCGGACTTACACGTTACAATGATGTCTGCACCGCATGTGTTAATGGAGACGTACATAAAGGTTATACAAGCGAGTATTTATTTCAAAAGAACAGCATCTTTGTTATCAAGCTTTAAAATTATGATCTGATATGATCTGATACAGTCTGGACGCATGTGGAACTTGAACCTGAAAAGACCTCAATGAATATTGTTTTTTTGGCTTTTTCAAGTGAACCATATGTATAATATATGCAAGAAACCACATAATTATAATCGCTATCATATACAAGTAGATAATATGTTGATTTTTTAGTCAGACATCGGTGGGTTGACATAATAAAAGAACGCATTTAGTCCAGCTTGTTTATAAGGGCCCAATACATATTTTAACACATGGACATAAAAAAAGGTTATGATAAAAAGGTTAACGATCATCCAGTAGAAGCATGTGTTGCATCTGCTCAATAGTTTTGACATGGAAGCATGTCGATTACAATCAGTAGCATTAGCATGACAAAAGTGTCAAAACTGCACTAAGGCAACTAATCGGGTCCGTGATGTATCTATAAGTTTCACCCAGGCCTAAAAAGATAGGAATCCCAACAACGAGCACTGGGTAGCCGCAAAAAATTACTGAGATAGTTACAGACATATTCAATGAGAAAAGCGGATGCATTATTTGGAGATCGAATCAACGGAATTGTTGATGCGAATTGGTGGGGAAATATTTCTCGTCAGAAAATATATGCATTGTATGCATATATCAGAACAGCTTAACAAGCAGTCTATATTACAAAATTTTGCAACAAAATGAGAGTGTATTTTAGTACTATGAACATGGCATATATCTATATATATATATAGATACGTTAATCAATATTCCTATAATCTATATTCCTATATACATATATATATATATATATATATATATATATATATATATATATATATATATATATCGTTATATAAATTATCCCACGTCGTTACCTAGTGGGAGAATTTTTCAGTAAATTTGAATTCAATTAGAGTATTGTTCAACAAGTTAATTGGTTGCAGATATCTTGACTGAGACAAATCAAAGTATTTCAACTTTACCAAATTGCTTAGCCTTTGCCTTAACAGAATATGAACAACATAATCGTCGATAAATACGAGGTCACGCGTTGCATAGCCGGATTCCTAGGATTATACCTTTGTTTGAGGGGCTTATCACTCCGCAACAGGTCGGACTCGTTGGAATCGTTGGATATCTGATTCCAGCTCGAATGTGTCGGCGACCTCTCTGTTCCTGGGATCGTGCGGCGAGATAGCGCTGTGGGTATCGTAAAGTGTTGGTGTTTTATGGCGTCGGGCCCTTCTCCTCTGTCTGCTGCTCTACGGGCTGACCATACAGTCTTCGGTTCCATGATTCCGCTTGTCGTACCCTCATGTATGGTATGGTTTTCGCAGTCATCACTGGCATGGATGGTTCGACCGTGGATCCCGATTACGGTTGCTATTCGTTTTCCTTCCACTATCAACGAGCTATTTGCTGGCGGGTCGCTTATGAATCGACGTGTGGTCGGATCCGATCCGAGCGGCGACGTGAGTCGTTTCCTTCTCCAGAACACGTACACCTCTTATTGCCGCCCGTACTACCAGACCCACATTGCTGGCGTCTGTGGACACTCTCGTTCGAAATGGCCGTCCTGCCCACAATTGTAGCAGGCTCGTTGAAGGACTTGGTCCTCTTCTAACATCTGTCTCTAGTAATTCCAAGTTGTTGTCTCTAGGAAAATGGTTCGTGGTGTGATCCCATACCCACACCCTGATTCTATGCGAATTTTGGAATGGATTATATGACATCTGTTGAGAAGGAGCCACCTCGTTCATAATTACTGCCTCACATCTCCGTACCCCTCGCTCCTCGAGGGCTTACTTAGCGCTGAGATGACGCCCTTGCTCGAACTCGCCTGCCAGCCGCACCAATTGTTCCGGCATATAAAAGTTGTTCCTCTTCGCGTATATGCTATTCTCCGCAGTCATGTTCGTGTAGATCCGACTCAGCCGTCAGACTGCATGGTTCCTCGCTCTATGCATAAGAGCTCGAATCCAGATCAAGTAAACCTTGAAATCCTGCCCTCGTGTCGATATGCTCAGATTTCGTCTTCCATCCTCTCGTCGTAATGGGAAGGCAGAGAGAATTCGCAGAACGCGTCTTTGAATCTGGCCATGTCGCATCCCGGAGAGGAAACAGAGAGCGGCTAGTCCTGTTACCAGATCATCCGTCGCCATTGGTAGGCTGTCCCGTACGATATCGATTTCTCCTCCGACCGCCCTAGAAACGAAAGTGGGTCCGTCGTACAGTATGTGCCACTTATTCACCACTTCCGACGCTAAGGCAGAGTGCCCAAAAGATGTGTGCGATGGTTATACTGCAGAGTGTAAAGCAGAGTACCTCGGCTAGGGATCAACCTTTGTATCCCAGGCCTTGTTTTTCGTCTCCATTGTCGTGTGGTTATATATTTCAAAATTCCGACGGTGGGCTTCGGTGTCTCCCAGATATCGGACTCCTAACAACGGCGCGTCACGTCCCTCGAGGCCGAGTTCGCATCCGATACCAGCAATCCTGGGTCGGGCTTAGCCTGAACCTCTAGGGTAGACAGACGGTTCCATATATCCGGAGGTGTTTTCCTTTCGAGACGAAAGCTGCCAGGCGTCGCCGCAGGTCGTCGAGTCTCCCACTCGGGTGGCCATGGAATTCTATGGCCAAATACTCCAGTTCGTCGTCGTATCCTTCCATCGTCTCATGCCGTAGTACGGGGGCAAACTCTCGCTTTGTTGATCCTCTTGTTGAATTTATTTTATTTTATTTTATTCTATTTTATTTTTGATTTATTTAATTTATTCTATCTTTATGTATTATATAATATTTTTTTCTTGATATATTATTTACCTTAATTTTACATTATTTATTTTAGTATCATTTAATTCTTATTTTTGATTTTTGTTTTTAATTTTATTTAATTATTTCTACTTATTTTTTATTTATTTAATTAATTTATTTTATTTTTATTAACTTTTAATTTTTAACTTAATTTAATTTAATTTTAATTTTATTGAATTCGATTTTATTTTATTATTATTTAATTTATTTTACTTTTTGCACTCCACTCAACTTTTTTCTCCCACATATTTATATTCAAGTCGAGCTCTACCACGGTGCGATTCGTCTCTCTTCCGCTTTGTCGAACGTTCGAACCTTCGAGTCCGTTCGCTCGCACGACGTCAGCGCTGACGCACGCTACAGTTCCCGCGTTGACTGCGCTGCCTATGGCACGAAACAGCTATACGCAAAACTGCAATCCCGCTTACCGAGCCGATTGAAGTATGCGTATATTTTCGACAACGCGTTAGCGTGTACCTCTTTTTTGTTTTCTTCTATTCCACTTCTGCTACTGCTACCTAATTAACGCGGTTGTCGCCTTGACGATACCCTGTATGCCTATTCTATATGCCTTCAGTCCATTTGCATTGAAGATATAGACATTCAGGTGGGCTTTAAGTCACCTGGATGCCACGCCTACTCCTCTCAGTTTCCTTGCTCGGGAGCCACTTCGCAGCGGATCTGCCGGGGTAGATTCCCAGGATCCACGCCACAAGAAATTTATTGAAGTTGAGGGAAAAATGAAAAGGTGGAGCTGTAACCATGTTTCGCATATAGGGTATGAAGTCGTGAAAATTATCAAAACTCAGAGAAGTCAGATATGGAGGAGGCGTGCTTGTTATTTCTTTTATTAGACTTGAAATCACATCATAGCCATATCTTTGATGAATTAACTACGATTCTTTTATTCCTATGAAAATAGTCTCCGATCAGCAAGGATCGGGTCCTACTCACTCTTGGATTTGTGCTTCGTTCTTTTTATATGACTTGATCTCTCATCCAGTCTTTTAGGTTTTTAGGCTTCACTCACTCTATATTCTTTTTGCACATCGGATCTTTTGGCCGGACACGCATCAACTGCCACCTCGGGCGGCTGGATGCTGCCTGTATGAGACAGACTCAAGGCGAATTCATTGTCAACTGCTTTCCCTTGGCTAAGTTACCGACCCTGCCTCAACAAAAAAATACAGCTTATGCTATTCATGCACTCCGTGTCATCTTTATATTCTAATCTTAAATGTAGTTTGTTTTTTTTTTCGCAGCTTTCATTGCTTATAGCTTATAATTAGGCTTAATCAAAAAGGAATAAGAATAAGAAAATAAAAATAACAGTTATCGCAAAAATGTAAACTAAACATATGTGGGCGGTGCGAGGCTACTCATTGCGGCTTTTTTTCTTGTTACGGTTGTAAGTTTCGTTCCGTAGCGTGCTGATCCCTTCCAACGCTGCCACTTCTGTTTTTTATTGGTGGGCACTTGATCGCTTTCAATTCACGTCTCGACTCTCAAACTCGACTTTCAAACTCGACTCGCCATTGAGTCGGTCAAGTAACAATTGCCTGCGGGTTTCACTATCAGACAGACTCATGGCGAATTCGCTGTCATTTCAGATTAATTTTCTATTATTTAAAATATCAAATAAAACACAATAAAAACCGAAAATTGTTTCGAGATTCATCAGTAATAGCATTTTGTGGAACTTCACCATTAGCCGCAGGCACCAAGGTAGCGGGTCCACTTCCACTGGGTGCAGAGACGCCCATTACAGGCACCGATGGTACAGCATCGTCTAACATCCAGTTCCCATTGGCACCCCAGCCCGTACAAAGATAACCGGAAAAAGGAAACCAGCATCGTAGGATAGAAAAGCAGAGACGTCAACCACACGAAATTAATGAAATTATCGTACCAACGCACTTAGAAGCCGCGGAACTTTCCAGCATTCATAATGTCGGGTATTGGCGACTCGACAACATCCGGTTTCTGGCCATCCTTCCGAATGACAGATTTGCTATTTTCCCAACCGCCTAAGAAAATCTCATACAAGAGCGAGCAGCTTGTGCCACTTGCTCACCACTTCCGACACTATGACGAAGTGCCTAAGAGGTGTGCGAGGCGGCCATGCTGTAGAACACTTATATATAAGAGTATCGGTTGGTGGTCCACTGCTGCCTCAAAGGCGTCTTTCTTTGCCCCTGTTGTTGTCTGATCGACGTGGCACCCCATCTGAGATATTATCATTTCACTTTGAGGTTTTGGAGGCTATCGGAGATCACGGACCTTCTGGCCGAGCTCACATCTGGCACCACTTACCCTGGCGCGGTGTTACCGTGAGCTTCAAGGGCCGATACACGTTTCCATACGTCCCTGGGATGCCACCTTCTCGACATGAAGAAGGCCAAGCGTCGTCGTAAGTCACGCCCACTCGCCCCTGCTCGGGTGCTACTTGTAAGGTAGTGGCCCAACCGGAGTATATTCTTAGCCGGCTAGGATCCGCGTCATAACAAATTTATTTATATGCGGCGCCACTGACGAGAGGCCCTATAAATTCATTTAATTCCCGCTACCCCACCTTCCGTCACGGGTTATGTATAAATATAGATAGGAGTCATACTCGCTCTTCTTTATTTGTATTAGTACTAGGTTGTGACAAGCTTTAAAATTAGCTGTATCCGTTACACGTTTCAAAACGCCCGTAAATAAGTAATGTGATATGTATAATGTCCCCAACCAATAAATATAGGAGCCGGACTTACACGTTACAATGATGTCTCCATCGCATGTGTTAATGGAGACGTACAAGAAGGATATACAAACACGTATTTATTATAAAAGCACAGAATCTTTCTTATCAAGTTTAAAAATTATGAGATATGATCTGATACAGTCTGGACGCATATGGAAGTTGAACCTGAAAAGACCTTAAAGAAAATTGGGTTTTGGATTTTTCAACCGAGCCATATGTATAATATATGCAAGAAAACAAATAGTAATAATCGCTGTCTATATAGATGATATGTTGATTTGTTAGTCAGACACTGGTGGGTTTGACATCATAAAATAACGCATTAAGTCCAGCTTGTTGATAAGGGCCCAATACATATTTTTACATACAAAAACAGACTATGATAAAAAGAATAACGATCACCCAGTAGAAGCATGTGTTGCACCTGCTCAATAGTTTTGACATGGAAGCGTATCGATTGCAATCAGTAGCATTAGCATGACAAAATGCGAGTGTCAAAACTGAACTCATGTAACTAATCGGGCCCTTGATTTATCTATCAGTTTCAGCCAGACCAAAAAGATAGGAATCCCCACAACAAGCACTTGGTAGCCGCAAAATACTGAGATAGTTACAGCCTTATTCAATGAGAAAAGCAGATGCAACACTTGAAGATCCAATCAACGGAATTGTTGATGCGAGCTGGGGAGGTAATACTTCTCGTCGGAAAATATATGCAGGGTATGCAGCTTAACAAGCAGTCTATATTACAAAATTTTGCAACGAAATGAGAGTGTATAAAAATATGAAATCTACTATTATTTGGAGTGATCATTTTAGCACTATGAACATAGCTTAGAAGTAGCCATATAGATTAACGTCATTTAGACTAACGTGGGAGAATTTTTTAGTAAACGTGAATTCAATTAGAGTATTGTTCAACAAGTAAAATGATTGCAGATATCTTGACTGAGACAAATCAAAGTATTACAACTGTACCAAATTGCTTCGCCTTTGCCTTTACAGGATATGAACAACATAAGCATCGATACATACAAGGTCTTTTCAAAAAATAGGTGAATATTGAATTTTTTCGAAAAGTTTTTTATTTATTCAATATCAAATTTGTCTTTGTTAAAGTAATCCTCTCAGATATAATACACTTATACCAGAGTTTCTTTCACATCTCGAAACACTTCTGAAATGTGCCTTTTAGTATGGCCATCAAGTCTTTCCTCAATTCCGACTTTATCTCCTCTATTGTGGCAAAACGCTTTCCTTTCATTTGTGTCTTAACTTTTTGGAAAAGGAAAAAACAGACAAATTTGGTAAATACGGACCTTTTGGCAAGAATTTATTATGCACCACACCATATCGAAGAAAACAGTGAACAAAACCATCACTTTTACAAACATTTGTTTTATTTAATTTAATTCTATGTGGCTTTGCATACGGCACTAGATAAGTCTGTGAGCGCCGTTATCGCCCCTTGTACCCTGAAAGAGATATTTGACACATTGCGATGTTTGAATCGAAAGTTTAAGAACCTACAAAACGATGTCAAACAGTCGGCTGGTCATGCCGCATCCAACCTCGCAGTTCATTACGTGACCAGAAAGGCGTCTGTTCGGAAGTACCGATTGTCAAACGGATGGACAAATAACAGCCATCTTCTACTATCACCAGAAGCTTAGGGCGATGTACAAAAACACCGTTCGTCTTGCGGAAGAACATAAGACGGGACGGGTAGCCCAAGAGTTTGACTGCAGTAACACACACCGCATTGTTCAAACTTCTGAGGGATGTCACCCTACGGGATTTACGCCCACTGCCCAGGATAGATGGCATTTTGGCCAGACCAGACCAAACTACACGTTTGCATAAGCATGGCCAAACACGAAACGAGAGTCATCGCTCAGCCACCTTATTTGCCAGATCTAGCTACCTTTAATTTTTTGCTGTTTTGAAAACTGAAAAATCAGCTTCGGGGACAACGCCATGAGTCCATTGAAGCCATTCCCTGAAGGCACTGAAGGGAATCCCCACTTGTTTATAACAAGTGTATAGAAACTTCTATACAGCGTTGGCATGCATGCAAAATATTGGCTCAAAAGGATAAAGATTTGTATTAAAATCATTAAAATGTTGTTTTTTTTTGTAGTCTGAGTCAAATTTGTTCAAATGGAATACCCGCATACCCGATTCCGCGCCCACTGCTTGACAACTTCACGACTTCACTTAGGCCCACAGCTTGTTCGACTGGTCACAAGCCATCTGCCAGGTGCCAAGGCCATGCAAATCGAGACCATCGATTGGCCAAGCGAAAATTAAAAGACAGTCCCAATCTTTAACTAAATAAAAATCTGATATAAGCCACTAGAAGCAGCGAAATGAAGCCCATTTGTCACTTGTTTGTACACATTTGTACATCAGATGGACAATGGCGTGTTACATATCCAGTTTGCCTAAAGCGGCTACCAGTAGATATTTCCCTACGTAAAGGAAAGAACACGGACGTAGTGTGTCAATCTTGCAAATCTACGATAAGACCAACATCTTACCTACAACCTTTTGAACGGTTGACTATCGATATTTGGGTCCTCTGTAAACTACACCCCGCGGCAATCGGAATATCGTAGTTATACGCTACTTCATCATATGGCTGCAATGAATCAAATTCCCACGGAAAAAACACGAGCAAGATCGTTGTACATGAATTTTGCAGCTGATTTGGCATTCCGTTCACACTCCACTCTGATCAAAGTTGTAATTTTAAGTCAAAGGTGTCTCGGACGCGCCTAAACATCCTTGAGTAAAAATTTCTTGTACGATTCCGTTGCATCCCTAGTCATACAGGATAGTTGACCTTTTTAAATGCTAGACTACCTAGCTAATTTCGTTAATGCTAGTTACCCGAATACTTGTGCCCAATATCAATGAATAAATTATTTAAAGATGTTTGACACGACTAGAACTAGAATCGCAAACATTAAGTATCGGGACAAACATTGAATTCCGAAAATCTCTTAAAATCGTGAAAGTACGATGACAGAGGCGGTGTACCTTGTTGCGTTGCTATCCGTCTTGAATTAAACGTAAACCTACTTTAGCCATTTTATTTATTCAAAAATTAATAAATGCTTATATAGATTCTTCTTCCCTTCCAAGTTCTCCTTATTCCCATGTAGACCTACTTGAGTCTATCTTTTTCTATATCATCTTACATGTACTTTTGAATCTGCATTGCATAATCTTTTTCCAATCTTATGCAAGCCTTTTAAAATTTATGTTCATGCCATTTATTTTGAACAATAATGTCGCTTAATTTTACTTGAAATTTTGTATTACGGTCGGAAATACTCAAAAAATTTGTTCCGTTCTGGGTTTTCCTAAGCCCATTCACCATTTATTCGATCAATTTAATTTTATAATTCCATTTAATAATAATTCCCTTTTTTTTATATTTCCACTTAACTTTTTAACATTTTAAATTTTTTTTAAATTTAAACGATTTTTATGAAAATATACTTCTTCGTTTAGAATTTAAATTTTATCATTTAGTTGACTGGTTCTAGTCGATTTTAAAATAAATTTAAGACAAATAAAATATATCCACAGTATTTTCAGTCACTCGTAAAAGCATCTTTGCTGCCACCACTGCCAAACCTGTCTCATATATTTCTACTGTCGCTTGTACTGGCAATACTAATTTATCTAACGGTAGTTTACCGCAGTGTCCTTGGTGCAAATTAAGTAGATGATGTTCAATATATTAATTTAGCTCAATCTAAATTTTATCTTTTCAATACTTCTGTACTTGTCTAAGTGTCACTTATTTCATTGATAAGTAGGTTTATCAGTTTGTTAACTTTAAGCAAAGCTCTTATTAACTTCCATCTTCTCTATATTTTATAATAATAATATAAAAGCTGCTTGTGATTCTGAAATTATAGAAATTATATTTGCATAATTTTTAAGTTATATTATTCAGCACCTGCAAACCTTCGATTTTAACTATCCACACCCCTAAAATTGTATTGTTTCTACAGTAATTGATAGCGATTGTGTTCTACTTAATTTAAAATGTATTTTCAGCTGATTCTAACATAAACCGTCCTTAAGCATTATGCTGATAGCCTTTGATTGCCTATTCTAAAAAACAGTAATATCAAAAATATTGCTTTACTTTATCGTTTTCTTAAGAAATTGCTGTGTTATCTGGAGTTTGACAATATAGCATTTTGAGCTCTTTTCTACTTGATTTATTTATAAAAAGCTTACCTCACATTCTATTATACTCGAACTTCCCTACTTTAAACAATTTTATGTAGTAATGTCAAGACCTTTTTCAGTGGCAAACCTTACCAGTTTAATTTTTCTATTCACAATATTTTGCAGAATCGTTTGAATAAAGTTGATTAATTCGGAATCTCGTTCTTGCACCTAATTATGTAACATTCAGCCGTCACCGTTCGGCAATATCTAATAAAGCTAAAAGAGCACTGGTTTCTTGTCGTTGATCTACAAAAGCTATGATCCTTTTACCACGAAAGAGTTCAATGTTTCATTAGTAAGGCCAAAAGACTTGAGTATGGATGCTAGCTTGGTCGCATTGCTCTCAAAAATTTCGGGATCAATTAGATTTATTCAGAGTTAATTTCCTACATTCGCTCTTCACTTGAACTACTTTTTCTGCATAAACTATTGTACATTTGATTGACGTCGAATCAAATGCCTTAGGTAGTTTACTTAGAATATCAGTAACTTCAAGATTGCCTAGAAATTTTGTTTTTCTTTTTCTCACGGCTTGCCACTGTAGAATTAATACTGTTGACGTGTGTAACAACGCGCTCGACGCGGTGTACGAGGGCACTTACTTGTAGCCGTAAGTGGTATCAAAATTCATTTAATTAATTAAAACACGCACGAAACAAATTTGGGCCTTTTGCTTTCATCATTATTTCAATAACCAATTAACAGCTCCTACAGCCGCTTTCAGGCAGTGTGATCAATTTGGCCCGTCAGCTAATGGCGTTTGTTTAACCATGAGTGCTACAACTGCCGCAGGCATACATAATGTTGTCACTTAATTTGAAAACTAAAGTGCTGTAACACTACTGCTGCGATTGCGGCACTTCCAGAGGCATTTTTAATACTGTAGCCATGTCTAGATACTGATCGATAAAAACACACACCAACCGAACTTGAATAAAAACTGGTAAAATAAATAATTATTCAATATAAATCATCTAACAAAATATTGTATTATGCCATTGCAAGTAAATATTTATACATATATACATATATCGCTCAACAATTAATTGTTATAGTTACAAAAGTGCATTGAAAAGGCAAAATTGATTGCCTGATAAAAATTTATATAAGAATTGCAAATTTATATTATTAAATATTTGTTCGGTTATTATTTTGTTACATTTTTATTTAGTTGCTTACACACAAACAAGGAAACTGGGCATGTTAGACTGTGTGTTTCAACATATATTTCTGATGACTTACAGAATGTAAAGAATTTAGCACTTTTCTTAAGCATGACTTTATATGTACCGAACATAAATTTTAACACACTATAATTACATATAGACTAACCTTATGATTTAGACTGCAACATAAGGCAACACGTTTTAAATTAAAAATATAATATCAGTCAAGCAAAAAAAAAAAATGACTGATTCTTCGTTGAATTGAGAGATAAATGTCTTGTTGGACTGACAATTGTTGCTAGAAGATTATTACAAAATAAAAATATTTAAAAAGTTTCTGATTGTCGTGATATTTTCGAGTATTGACTAATAATAATAGCGTTCTTCAAAATCACAATATATATTACATATAAAACATATATTAACAATTATTTGAATAACATTTTTATTAATGTTGTATGGTTTTTTTTCTCATGATTTTCAAATTATTTTCAAGTTTTTGTTAATGTACGACTTTCTGTTGCGACTTCTTTGTGACTCCTATAAAGTTGTTACTAGCGTCCATGAGTTCTTAGAAGTGGTCGATAATAGTGGAAATTATAAAAGACTAAAGTTCACATATCGCTCTTGCGATTTTATCATGAATGAATCGACCGAACACTTAGTATCGTTAATTTGAGTTACGCATCGATTAATTGTATATATTTCCACATCGGGTGTTAAAAAATGCCAAATATGAAAATATTTCGTAGATTATTAGCATTTGAGAAATCTATACGTAATCAAAATTGCACCACTAAAGTAATTAATCGACAAAGTCATGTGTACGTAAAATATATATAAAACTATTTTGACATGTGTACACTTCAGTGTAGTTTTGGACAAACGTTGTATAATACCCGCCTTATGTACACTTGTTTTATTCTTTAGAGTGTCCTACCGTAGCGCTCCCCCGCCTCACTCAAAGGCTACGAAGATTGGATCTATCGGAGTCGGTGCAGCTATGTGGTGGTGGGTAATATGGCACTTATGGCATGAGCCTGATCACATAACGGTAAATATATATATCTAATTGAAAATATCAAGTCAAAATGTATAATTTTCGTGTATTTAAAGGGCGAATTCGACTTTCCTAATCCTTTAAAATGGAGCAATACTCATTTGGGAATTCCTCGTGATATGTAAAATTAGACATCACAAGCAGTAAATAAATTTTGAATCATTTGCCAATTTTTTTTATTTTGACTGGTGTTTGGTTATAAATGTCATTACTAGCTGTTCCAGTAAACATTTTATTTAAATTACCGACTAATTTTGACAATCAAAAATTGGGGTCCAGCTTAGTCCATTCTTGGTTTTTTATGTCTTGACGTGAAGGCTATTGTTTTGAGTTCAATGCAGTGTTTGCCAAAGTTGATAATTTTTTTTATTAAATTAATTAAATTTCCAGTAGAGACATATGTGTATCCCAGGAATGTGATAATGGAGCCTGAAATCATAGTGCAGTACATCTAGTAACGAAGCCTTCTAACTATTTTCTACCAAAAGTATTTTTATAACGCACCTCGCATGGAAATCAATAAATATAAGGCATTTTTTAACACGCTACATTTATTTCAATGAAAACCGTATTTTGAACTGTCCTGAAAGAGTCGAAATTAGTCGTAAAAGATCCTCAAAAATTGACTAGCAGCTTTTGTGAAACTTGAGCCATTTTATATGCTACGTGTTAGTGAGACAGGTAAAATTCCGTTAAAAACGGAAAAAGGTTGTTTACTATTCTATATCAATGTTGTCATCTACTGGGCATAAGAAAAGCACAGATGGGGGTAAAAACGGTAAGGGACGAATAGTTTTAAAAAAAAATGTTTGCATTGTCGTCGTACCTAGCTTCATTGTACGGCAGAGAGCAATGCCGATTAATTCAAAATGTTTGTATGGTACTTCATAATTATAACAGTACGCGATCATGCCACAAGTTAATATTGAAAATAATTTGCATATAATTAACTCGAACTCGTATCCTAAACACAAATCTCTTTGTACGAAGTTTGCAAAATTTTCAACGAGAATATCGTCTTCGACGTTAGAAGTACTTATTTTACATTTAAGTTTATGCTTATCATTAAATCACCTAACTCCTTTGGGATATTAATTTGGAACGATTTATTAAGGCGGTACATATCCTCCAAAGTAGGCTTCGTTGTATAAGTCTCGTAGACCCTCTGCTTTGTGAAAATTTTCCAATAGTGCAGCATTGTTAAAGTACAGTTTAAGTTATTCTCATTGTCCTAATATACGTGTTATAGCACTTCATGCGGTGCTAGTGGTAGTAAGATGTTCATAAGAACGAATTAATAAAATCGTTTAAAATTTTAGCGACAAATTTATATTGAATTTGAAAAAAAAGTCTAGATTTAAGGACAATTCAAAATTTTATTATTATTATTATTATTATTATTATTATTATTATTATTATTACTTAAAGTATGTATGTATTCTAATAATGATTTTACATAAGTTAAATTATATTGTATATATTAGTGTAATTTTATTATGTTTTGGAAGTTATTATCGGTAGATTCTCCAAGTAGAGAGATAGGGCTTCTACCATTAAATATTAAATTTCTGGATTGAGTGAGTTCAGGGCAGGATGTGAGTAGATGTTCAACACTTGAGAAGAGTGGTGCATTACAAAGATGACAAGAGTTGGGTATATTTTGATTCATGTGTGTTGGTCAGTGCTGTTTGCGTACCCTAATCTAAGGCGGTTTATTCTGATTTGGTCTAATCTTGATATGAATGCGGAATGTGTAGGTGGAGACACCAGCTTGATGTAAAATTCAATGTCTTTTTTTTCATTTTGTTTTCGTGTTTTCAGTAGCTATCAATATCGGTTTTATTGAAATTCTCTGTGCGCACTAGTAGAAGTGAATCGCCTAGCTTGGCTGCTGCATCTGCAAATTCGTTTCCTTTGATATCAGCATGACCTGGTACCCACAAAATTTTTATTTTATCCCTATGTTTGCAGAGTTGGTTTCTAATTACTCGGAGGTAATAGTCTCGATTGTCGACATTTCTTATGGAATCACATTCAGATAAAGAGGCTGTGTAAATTATGTATTTTCCATGGGTATTTTCGATTAGTTTGATGGCTTCTTGTATCGCTATAATCTTAGCTGAAAAAGCTAGTAGTTGGGGAGTAATCCGTTTGTTAGTGTTGATGTTTTTGCAGTAACAGCGAATGTAATATAGGTGTCAGTTGCAGAGCCGTCAGTGCAAATAAAATTGTGATCTGGGTATGCTTCTTTGATAGATTTAAAAATTGATTAATATATTGTGTTGCGTTTGATATTTTGTCTTAAAGATAGGTCTATTGTGTTTTCGTTAAAAAACCAGTGTTACATTCATTTTTTTATTTGTCGAAAGGCTATACCACCTTTGCTACAGTTATTAATTAGATAGTCTAAGGTTGAGTTTGTGTATTTGATCTTTTGTAGTGAAGATTTCGTTAGGAATTTAGCTATTATCAAGTGAATCTATATTGTCTTCAAACAGTTGGTTTTGGTTAATGTGGTAAGTACCTAATTCTGCTCTAATTGCAGCATTTATTACAGTTAGAACTGTGTTAAAAATTGACTTTGGAGCCTGACCGTAGAGGAAGACTTTCAAGTTTTTTTTTGCAAGGAAAGAATTAAGCCCTTAATATGTTCGTTCCACTTATAAATTTTATCAGCATCAGCATAGCTACAAAAGGTTATGTGTTTTAGTATTAATTATTTTGCAGAGCTTGTTGTTTGCGAGGAAAAGAATTACGGATAGCGATGAGCCCTGTGGTATGCCATTATTGATTTAGACCGTTTTAAAGATATGTACCATTAATTTGGCTACATTTTTTCTGTTTGGCATAAAGTATTTTGTTTTTTTTTTAATTTGATCATTTTTGGTCCAACCTTCCAACGTTGTTAGGAATTTTACACGAATCAACTTCACCGCTGCAGCAGTAGTCAATTACTTTTTTTTTTTTATAAGAAAGGGTGATAGTTTAAATTGTTTGTCATTATCGTTCTCCCGGGAAATGACAATATATTTTGGTTAGTTGGAGTTGTTTTCACTTGGCTTGTGGTTTTGCCCCTTTTGCCCTTAAGGGCAACTTAAGGCGGACCATTCAATTTTATTATGCGTGTATTTTTTTAACGTAGTTCTCTTAAATTTATATTATAACACGCGCTTTTCAACACTACTTTAGGTATAGGTAGTGTATTAAAAGGTTTGTTTCTTACTGGTTACTTGCGGATTTAATGTTTTTTGTAGGCACAAGGTGGTTTTCACTTTCAGACAGACATTATGGCCTAATTCAGGCTTTGATATTGAAAATATTTTTTTTAATTTACAATTTGTTTTCTTTTGACACGACTGCTCAGGTTGAGAGTTGAAAACAAACAGTGTTGTTCTTAACATATACATTGTATTAAAAGCTTACTAGAAATTGTTCAATAAAACACAAAATATTTATTATTCATCCAGATTGACTGTATCACCTTTAAAGTAGACCCCTTACGAAGTAAACAGTTTTTGAACGCTTTTCTGGAATGAACTTCAGTTTTCGCAGCGACATCTCTTTTATTTATTTTATTTTTATTTTATTGGCTTTAAAACACCGAAAATTGAAAAGAACCTTACCTCGATGAATATCAACACTAACAATTTATACAATTATCAAAACATTTCTTGAACCCATTTCTGGAATCAACTTCAGTTCTCGCAGCGACATCTCTTGTATTTATTTTATTAACAGGAATCGGATAGTGATTTTTAATGCGGTTCGATTTATTGGCTTTAAAACAACGAAAATTTAAAAAAACCTTACCTCGATGAACGTCAACACTAACAATTTATCCAATCATCAAATCATTTCTGAAACGCTTACTGGATTCAACTTCAGTTCTCTCAGCGACATCTCTTTTGTTTATTTTATCAACCGGAATTGGATAGTGATTTTTATTGCGGTTCGATTTTTGACTTTAAAACAGCAAAAATTCAAAAAAACCTTACCTCAATGAATGGCAACAGTAGACTTTGCAGCGGTATTTCTGATAAGCACTTATACATAGACTGTAAAAATAAGACAAAAAACAGCATGCCTTTTTACTTGACTGTTTTTGTGAGCGCATTGGAATATTAAATTCGCTTAAATTGTAGTATCTTAGCTCTTCTATAAGTTTCATTGATAAAAGCCTAAATTGACGATTAATGAATTATGTAGAAGTTAAAGCAATCCCTCAGCAGCAAAGAGATTTATTTATGCGCTCCAAAGATTTAAAGATAGCAGCTCAGCTTTGTCTTAAATGGTATCCTCAATTAATTATCTTAATTATCTTTGTATATTCATACAAACACAAAATTTGTAAGTACAACGCCTATTGGTTAATTATTAAAGTCCTATACCTTCATAACGAAATCTACGCAAGTGAAGGTTATCGAATGTTATTGATGACAATTAGATGAGCGACAGCAGTGAAGCTTTAAAACACCTCGCGTCAAGTTTAGATAACGCAAGTGCAAAAGACGCGAGTAAAGAAATTTGGTGGTCCTACAAAATCAGTCCACTTAAACGAATTTAATGACATATCAGTTGCAAACAATAAAAGAGATTGTCATTGGTGGTGCACTTGCAAGTCAAATAGAATGTTTGATAAGCAGTTAAAAGAGATTAGAGAGCGTATACAAAAAGTTACAATCAGCACCCCAGAAGTGGAAACTTACAGATATGCTAAAATTATACCGGGTATTGTGTGTACTGAACCACTAAATAAAATAAAGTCTTTGCAAGACTTTGAGGGCAGAAGCGAGACATATGTATGTGTCGTGGAGAAAAGCGACTTACAGAGATGCTGAAATTATACCGGGTATTGTATGTACTGAACCACTAGATAAAATAAAGTCTTTGCAAGACTTTGACAGCAGAAGCGAGACATATGCATGTGGCATGGAGAAAAGCTGCTCATGTCACTTTTAAAGTTTTTGAAAATTGCGAGGGTGGTTCAACATATTACCAAGCACTTGGTATTATGCGGAATAAAGTAAAAAAAAACTTAGCACATACTGTACTAGGTTCATTTAACACACCGCTAAATTTCAAAAGCAATGATTAATCGTGTCGATTTTACATACGTCAACTAAAGATCGATCTACCTTATAGATCACAAATTATCGAAATTATGAAAAGTACAGTAACAGGAAGAAGTCCTGGAGCGATATCCTATTTGCTAAAGGACACAGGGATTTACCAACAGGCCTTTCTCTACAATAAAAAGTGTAGTCGAATCATGAACGTTACCAATTTGCCCTGAATTATTCTAGAAGCCCAGGAGACGGAGGTCCAAAGACCGCGAAAAAACAAACGATAGGGATAGGAATACTAGTACTACTCAGCAAGACAAAAGCCCTCATTTTAGTATATCCAGTTTTGTGTCCAACTATGGCAACCAGGCAGGTCAAACGCCACCTCAAGCCCCACTTCAGTTAACGGATACTGATATGTATCTATGTGATCCATTCGAACGGGTCAAAACCAACCTAGGCAGCCAGCATTCTTAAACCTCATAAAGAAAATTTAGCACATGCAGCCGGATACGATTATGAACAGGAGGCAAAAGCGATTAGTGAGGATATCGAAATCGAACGTACAGATTATGATCAAATTATGATATGCTAAAATTCATAAAAAGAATGATGGCAGAGCGAACCATAAAACTTTTGATCGATACCGGGTCTTCAGAAAACTACATGTAGCCTTAAAATACAGTTTGTGTACTCCTGTACACAAAGAATTTTCATTTAAATGTATTCATGGTTACAACACAATAAAATATAAATGGCTTGTGAACTTTCTTTTTCATATACCATCGACACAGTCGACAAGCCGGCCAATTGTCTCTGAAACCAGATACTTATAGAAGAATGCGCTGTAAATTGTACTCACCCGTTTGTTATATTTGGGAATAAATCATGACATCTGATACAATTCGTAAACAAGGAATCTTTACGCAGAATTCGTGCCGTGGTAGTGATTGCAATATTCTGTGAATTGCCCGCATGGGCATTCATCTTAAACAGCCTTGTGGAAAAGTTCCCAGCAACGACTTTCCGACATACTGCGAAAATGGTAACCGACATTTATCACAAAGAGGAACAAAGGGATTTAGTAACCATTGACCATAACCGAGCGCGTGAAGGAAATTACTGGATACTGGATTAAAAATGTCACAGCTGGTATCCAGTATTGTAGGTAACTGCTCGGTCTGAAAAAAGTCAAATATGACCGTTATCCACGAAAAAAAACCTTGGAAAACACCTATTCCCTTACAAATTGGGGAGACTCTATACATTGATATTTACTCTCCAGATAATTTCCTGCCAGCATCGATAAGTTTTCGAGATTTGCGATTTGGCAACCCATAGATTCTCGAACAATAGCCGACATAGAACCTGCAATAATAAGATTAATGAATTTCTATCCATGTTCAAAATTAATATATTGTGACAATGCATCATCTATGAACTCACAGTCAATCAAGTAATTTTTATCAAACAATGCACCGCCACTTCATAGTAGTTCAAACGGGCAGGCAGAAAGGTTCCATAGTACGATGTCTTAAATTAGAAAGAGACTTGAACGATCCGGTCAATGTCATACTCCAGGCAGATGTGGAATATAATGAACAGTTCATTCAGTCACTAACAAAAAGCCGAGCGATATTACACATGCGATGCCTGCCGAACTCACAGAAAAAATCCGGAACAAAAAGAGCACTTTGATACAGAACAAAGTGATACAAAACTTGCCAGGTTAGGGACACTTGGTAAAACTGAATAAACGCTTAGGAAATAAACTTACCCCACTGTATAAAGAAGAAAGAGTCGAAACAGGCATTGAGGCAATGTCCTAATAAAGGGAAGGATAGTTCTTAAAGAGAACTTACGCTATGATTACTTGTCCTCTTAGTTTTCTTTGTTGAAGACTTTAAAAGTGGTACATTTAGTTGCAGTGACTATCGCTCGGCTGATTATTTTAATGCGGACTAAATACCAGTGACAATAATTGGCAAGACTTAAATTAATTCAACAGTTGACAAGTCTTCTGATACTGTAAGAACGGTCCACTTCAAAAACTTTCAATACACAAACAAGAGATTTTCGAGTCAAATAACAATTTCAAATACAAAACACACGAATTAATTCAGAAGATATTGCAATTAATGTTTCTAGAGGAAAACAACTCATTAGCTGTCCTAGTGATTACGATTCTGTAATCGTAATCCAGAATTTGAAATAAATATTAATGTTATCAAATTATTATCAAATATTAACAAATTGAACCAATTAGCGTTTTACATAGAACACTGAATCTTTCTACATTTTGACTACACTTTGACTACAACTTGTCTACACTTTGGCGGCATTGAACGCTCTAGCCAAATAAATACACGTATAAAGTCAAATTGATTTTTCAAGTTAAAATTTCCAAGAAAATACTTTAAAAAATAATCTGTAATGAATTAAACCCTAAATATTTCGTAAATAATAATATGAAACAATTATACCTTAAATGACCTTCAATTCTTGGCAAAGTTCGAAGTACAAAATAAAACAATGAGTTATTAAAGTTAAGAAAATGTACATACATGTAAATACAGCACAAATAATCATTATACTTTTAATTCATACTAAAATTATTGATAATCAATACATAATATTAAAAGTGTGTATGATTGATTTTTTTTTGTATTTGTCTCTTTATCAAGATTAATAAAATGTGTAGGGGAAGCAGGTGAACACTTCTTTATTACTTAATGGTTGTTTGTGGATGTGAAGCTTATTCGAAAATCTTTTTAGCTAATTAAATCAGACAACGCTTATGCGTACAGACGCCAATCGAGTGATACAACGTGCATCTATACATCAATTATGAGTATCTGCCTAAATGCAAAGGAGCTTCTCAGCTTCAAGGGTTGAAAATTCTCGTCCTTAATGCACAAATTGGCGTTGACTTAAGCGTCACGTATTCCCTATTTTTACACCTCCAGAAAAGCAGCTGCAGGTATGTAAGTCATTGTCAGTGGTTAAGTTGAATGACGGTTAGCTCTGGAAACGCAACCAGAGGATTACCATAGACAAAATGATATAGCTAATGCGTACAGACGCCAATCGAGTGAAAAACACGCTAAAAAAATCAATTGAAATTACACATTAAAATTTACAATAAAAATCAAAACCTAAAGCATTGAAAACATCGGACAGCAACAATAAACAGTAAACACGATGAAACCAAGTCAAAATACACACTTACAAAACACGAGAGGTGCCATCAAACACAACACACACTAACAAACACTCACAGACGCGTGGTGAGCGGTCTACCGAATACCACCACAGCAGGCCATAGCTGGTCGTAATGGCACGGGGATGTTTCGCTCGGAGGCGAGAGGGCCATTAACCCGGCAATGGTCAGCTTGGATACCACCATAGTAAGTCATGTCGTAAGAAGCGACTAAACGGGGATGCCTGCTTGGAGAATAGCCCGGTGGGCCAGATGACACTACCATTAACTTGGCAATGGTCATCTTGATTCCTCTCCAAAGCAGGAAAGGTAGCTCGTGACCTCCGACAACTAGCTAGGTATCCCCTGATTGGAGCCTCACACCCGTGGGCACCCAATAAATACGAGAAGGCGACTGAGACAAATCCCAGTATGTCTCAGGGATTGACTACTGGACGCCCCTTTCTGCACTTACGATCTCTGGGCCGACGTTGTACAGTATTCTAACACTTCAGTAAGCGGAGAAATTTCTGGCTGAAATGGCTGTTAGGCTAATTCTGTACCCGCCTCCGTCCTGTTAAAACCTAGCAAGTCTCCAAGAACGCTCGTTGGTCAGTCACCAATCAGTTGGCGGTACAGGCTAAGATGACACTTTCTTGACTAACGCAGATCCGGCACTGCACACCCAACCCCATAAGGGCGGGTGTCAACCCTTTGCATGGCCTCACTGCTTGCATAGACAACCATAGGATCTTGTCGCGACTGTACTACGGCCAACGGCTTGCGAGCTGGGACCCAACAGCTATGTTTTTCAATTCGAAAGCCCCGAGCGAATGCTGAAAAGAAGTCCGCAATCCATTTGCGAAAAGCGGCATTACCATTACCATTACCAGAGCAGCTCGTTTCTGTGTGATCTCGGTAAGCAGATCGCAGTACTAGTTGAGATGCAGGATGGATACAAGCGCCGATCCATCCACTCTCCCATGTGGGAGTGCATAGAGTGCACAAGGCCTTGTACGAGCTGGTAGATATTCAGCTACACGACGACAGAGCCATGGCCACTGTGAGGACGCACCAGTCGTCACTGTTCAGAACAGTGCTTCAGTGCGCTTAGAGTAATCTTAGGTTTCAGAACGATATCTTGTGATGCTGCCCTTGTTTTAGTGGGTATGCTCCCCATAGATCTTCTGGCTAGGGAAATGAAGGAACTTACGCCTGGCGCACTACCAACAATGGCACATCGTCAAATGAGGCGACCCATAGGACGGAGAGAGATCATTAGACAGGTGGCAACTAAGGTGGGACGCGGAATCCAAGGGAAGGTGGAGGCAAATGCTTATCCCTAAAGAACTAAACTTCCACATTACACAGTTCCTCACAGTCCATGAAATATTTACATATACATAAACTCGAGGAGACGAATTTCGACGATGACCCAGAGCATGTCCTCTACCAGTGTGTGAGGTATAGGGTTCATGCTGGAGGAGGAAGATAATTGGAGAGCTGTAACACAGCTCATTGCTCATGTTCAGAGAAATCTGAGATGATCCGAAAGGAAGCGTTGAGGTGACGCCTGAGGCCGTAACAATCAGAACAATCCTAAAAGGAGAGGTGCTTCTTGAGATGGAGGACAAAGCCACTGGGAGTATAGCCAAATTCAGAGATGTGACAGTCTGGATCAGTATGATGAGATGTTGGGACTTCTTGTGGAACACGCAAGAGGCCGAAACCCCATCATCATAGCGGGCGATTTCAATGGAGAAGTCGAGTATAAAACCAACGAGGAACTGCCTTGATTAACGCTTTGAGCCTGTTCGATCTAGACTGTTGAATGACGGCCTTAAGCTGACGTTTAACAATGACAGAGGGTCGTCCTTCATTGATGTCGCGTTCGTCAGCAGAACCCTAGCGTCGAATGCGAACTGGAAGTGCCTGGAAGACGTCATCCTGAGTTACTATGCACTGATCGCATTCAGAGTCCAACTCGCGAGTGCGATAGCCCGGCAACGGAAAAAGGAGCTGCGCCGAGCGTGGGACACTAGAAAGATGAACAGGGACATGCTAGACTACATAATAGACGGACTCTAACAAGTCGAAGCTATGACGTTCGACATAGCTAGAATGCTGAAGCCGACGTTCGATGCAATAATGCCTAGGAAGAGGAGAGGAAAGCAAAATCCGCCTGTATACTGGAAGAGTGAATCGCTTAAAGACCTAAGGACAGAGTATCTTAGGAGGAGAAGACTCGCGCAAAGAGCCACAGAATACGCCAATTACGCACAGTTGCCCGACGCCTATTACACAAAATGCCTCTGATCTCAAATCTCAAATGCTAGAGCTTTAAGTGAACTTATTGAGAGCGTTAACAATAACCCCTAGGGACTAACGTGCAAAACTGTAAGCAAATAATTAAAGGGTTCGAGAAGGAGAACCCCTTGGAGCCTGACCTAATGGCGAATATAGTATCGGAACTATTCCCGTCGCAAGCCACACTGCGGCACCCGGCACTTGGAGCCCCTGGTACTGACTTCTCTTGCGTCACGTCGCAAGAAATCCTGCAGGCAACCAACGTGATCAACCCGAGCAAGGCAAGTGGCCTTGATGGTATACCTAGATGGGTCATCAAATTAATCTCGATGGCCAAACCCGAAATAATCAGGGCTATATTCTAGCAATGATTGTCGGAGGGCGTTTTCCCCATGCGCTGCAAATGCCAGAGACGTGTACTGTTGCCGAAAGGGAAGGGGGACCCCAATAGCGCAGGTGCCTACCGCCCCCTGTGTCTTCTGGACATTGTGGGTAATCTGTTTGAGCGCATACTATTCTCCAGAATAGAAGCGTTTATCAAGGGAACCAATGGACTTTCAAGACAGCAATATGGATTGCGTAAAGGTAGAAGCACACTCGACGCGCTAACGGTAGTAAGGAACATAGCCAAGGGGGCGCTTGCTAGAAACAGATGGCTGGAAGGCATAAAAGACTACTGCGCCATAGTGACTCTGGATGTTAAGACTGCATTCAACTCGGCCAAATGGCCCTGCATTGATCACGCTGGTGGGTAGTTACTTCAGGGACTGTGTACTATGGTACGAAACTGAGGACAACCCCACAAACTACCGAGTCTTTCTTGGAGATCCACAAGGGTATGTGCTCGGACCAATATTATGGAACATTATAAACGAGGGAATCACGGGCATTAACAAACCCAGTGGAGTGGAGCTGCATTACTTCGCCGATGATGTGGCAAGAACAGCCGTTAACAAAGAGTTGCAATGAAACTGGAGTTTCAATGAAACAATCAGGGCGGCTATCGACTGGCTGGATAGAGTTGGTCCGGAACTTGCGGCCCAAAAGACGGAAGCGGTGTTGCTAAGCAGCAGAAAAAGGGTCGAAAGCATACGGTTATTGGTAAACGGTGTATAAGTGGAGTCAGCCGAATCTCTGAAATACCTAGGAGTACACATAGACCATATTATCAATTTCAGAGATCACGCAAACCGCCCTTACCAGTGTGTTGGCGGGTCAAGAATACCACCTCGGCTAACTCGGCTTGTCGTAAAAGGCGACTACAGAGTTTCAGGAGTAACTAAACATAGCTATGGAAGATAGAATGTGATTTAGCACTGCTTCCTGCCCACTGACGCAATATCTTAAATGACAGTCCCGGTGAGCACAAAGCCAGGACAGAAGAGGAAACGGCTGTTTTTAGTACTTAGGCGATTCCCTGTAGGGTTTCGAGTCGCACATATCCATCTACAGGAGGTAGATGTTGAATCTTTTGAAAATTTTCCAGCCGGGGGCGTGTAACACCGAATGAAAAGAATAAAAAAGAATCCCGGAATGCGTGTAATACTTTTTTACCATTATTTTGGCACTAACAGCTTAAAAAGCCCGTGTACGTGCCTAGATGAGAAATTGCCGTGAAAGTAAGAAGATTCAGGAATGCAATTATATTGGCATTCACGGTCACTGGCGATCATGTGCGGAAGTATTCAAATTCGTTACAGTATATACAGGTTATATACAAGTCTTAATCTTAACATTATAGAGTCCAGATGCAAGTACGGAAGCTAAGTACGCCTATATACAACAACAGCCAATAACAATAAGCACACTGAAATTAAATGTATGAAAAACAATAAACAAATAACAAGTGTTATTCACTGTCAAAAAGTTCGACGATCTCATATTATCATTTCTCAATGTTCTTCAGCGCTTTACCTTCAGAGTCTCGTCAGATTTGCTCTGACAACACCACTAATTTTATTGGTAATTTATTCAGCCATGGGCCTTGCATTTCTGTTGACTTTGAGATGTATCTGTAAAGACTACGAATCATAATTTCTATCGAGTTCTGCTACCTAGTTTTCTTTGGCTTCCACATAACAGCAGTCCTTAATTCAAGACCATTGATGAGAAGTGCAGAAAAATTGTTGCATGCAGTAAGTTTTTGGTTATTATGGCGAGATAAGTAATTAAATCTTTTTCAATAGCAGTTTAAATGACAAACTCTTAACGTCATCTGTCTTGTCAAAGATCAGTTTTTATTTCTTTTGCAAAAGCCTTCAGCGAAAGTAATAAAATTATAAAGCAAGCAATCAACTAACTGTGCGTACTTCTTTCTAAAGAAATTTCTCTTAGAAGGTGATAAGTTCAACGATGGGTATATATGGTTTAATAGGCAAAGTTAAAATTTCTTGAAAACTAGCCCCTGGCGGCATTTAAAAGCTTTAAATTCGGAATGAGTTTTCTATTTATTTTACGTTGCAGCTGCAGCAGTTCGCATTTTATGTTTCGTTTCACCATTAACAAGCTCTTACTTCAACTTCAATTCTTGTTTGTACTCAGTTTTTGCAACTTAATGTGCAAAACTAAACATTAAGATAAGAGTAAATCAAAACAAACCATTAAGATAAGAATTAATTAATCAATATATTGAGATATGCCGTTTTCAATGGATACAAATGTTACGACCTGCACATATGCAGACGATACTGCGTTCCTAGCTACCGCTGACTCAACAACACTGGTAGCACAAAGGTTACAACTCGCACTCAACAATATTCAACCATGGCTGGTGAGATGGAACATAGTCATCAATGCTGAGAAGTCGGGTCTCACAACATTCTCTCTGACCTGGCATCTGTCCGCCTGTTTCAGTCAATGGAGCTATCATTCCGCACAAGTCGACCGCTAAGTATCTGGGACTTATATTGAACAGGACCCTTACGTGGAGGGAACACACAAGCGTAAAATTTAGACAAATCAACATTAAATTGCCTAAAATGGCATGCCTTCTGTATAGGAGAGGCAAACTATCCAGAAAAAACAAACTGCTCATGTTTTTATTTTTATTTTTCTTTTTCTTTTTATTATTATTAATTTCATTACTATTATTATTATTATTTTTTTTACTATTATGATTATTATTTGTTAAAAGTATATGTTTATTTATTACGAACCAGTGAACATTCCTTGTTCACTCGATACAGGCAAAATGAGAACTGAACTATACCGAATATGCGTACATAGGCAATAATTCCGTTGAGCGCAAGCAACAACAACTTAAGCTTCAATTAATAGTTTGTTGCGCGTGGGCAACGTATGCGTTATTGCGCCTTATATATTTCTAACACTCCTTCTTAACGCAGATTTATATTGCTTACCCATCATATTAATAAATTTCTTATGCTTAACCCTACCCATTTCGTTCATAGTTTTTATTATATACGCAGCCGCCTAAGCTGCTGTTAAAAGTGACACATATTCGGCTTAATTCATTCTTCTGCTTAATGACACAATGCTCTGTTTATTGGACTCTCAGGAAAAAGCTGCACCCGCTGTGAAGAACGCCCATATCGCTGTCTCCAGCCCCATCCGCATCAACGCCTATAATAGTATATAGGTATTGTATTGTAGACTCAATTCTGCTGTGCCTCTTAGATATCTCAATATCTGCTTGACTCCTATAAGATGTTTCTGATGTGGATCTGCATTCTGCTGCGCCAGTTTCCTCACCGAGTGTTGAATATCTAGCCTTGTGTCGCCAAATAAATTAACGAACAAAGATTGATGGCTGGCTTAATTCGATCGCTGGCATTCGTTTTTTGAGCATTTCCTGCCTAAAAAGGGATTGCATTACTTACAATCTTGCATACCATACTCCACAGAACACTCTCAATATACTGTCTATGACCTACAGTAACGCTGCCAGTTTCACCTTCCCGTTCTATTTCCATGCATAGGAAATGTTGGAGCTGGCCGCCATCTACAACATCAAATTCCTGAGCTATGCGTGCTTTCACGATAATGAGATTTTCCATCCTCAAACTTGCTTATATGAGGTCATCCACATAGACTACTATGATGTCGAGATTTTCGCCGTCCTGATGTGTTTAAAAAGATGGATCACTGGGGCAAGGAACAAAGCCAATTTTCTTTGGTACCATATCAAGTTTCTCGGTTCATTCCCGACCACTTTGTTTCAAACCTTACAGTGTCTTGTTGAGCTTGAGAACTTGGCGAGAATTTCCTTCATTGAAAAATCCCTCTGGTTTTCGCATGTACACTTCATCTTGTATCTGCAAGCAATGTCATATCTTTTAATGTGGATGTCTCAGAGCTATTTCGGAGATTTTTTTTTTTTTTTTTTTTACTTTGCATTATTTATTGGATCTTCTCTTACGAGCCTAACAATAATCTTACAAATCTTACAAAACTATATTAACTAACAATTACATTTGCAACT